>CM071570.1:78210990-78235210 GCA_036426205.1 Ascaphus truei | reverse complement strand
TTCGGATACTAAAAAACACCCTCCCTGGCTCTCAACCACAAAACACTCCCTCCCGTAGCCCGCAAACACCCTCCCCTGCCCCTCAACCACAAAACACTCCCGTGCCACACAAACTGACCCGCACCTCACACACACGTACGCCGCAAAATCAACAACACCTACTGTAGGACGCAAGAACCCCTCTCCGGCCCCAACACACCTCACATGCAGCCTCCTCACACATCAGTGCTTAACCGGACGAACGAAGCACTCCTGTAGCTCCAGACTCCACCCACAAAACACTCCAGTAGCACGCACCTCACACAAAACACTCCCGTGACCACAACCCGACTCGCATCTCCACTAAAACGCACATGCAACGCTCAAAAATAAACACCTCCCGTAGGACGAACAAAAAAAACAGTCGGAGCCAACACACCTCACCTTCAGCCTCATGACACACACTGCTTCACCGGACAAACAATGCCCTCCTGTAGCCCGCCAGCCACTCACAAAACACTCCCGTGTCACGCAACCCCCACCAAAACCCTCCCGTCCCCCCACAACCCCCCCCCACCAACAAAAAAAATACCGTGCACCACTAATCACAACATTTACACATACTTATTCACGGTTCACATCCCGGGCAACGCCGGGTCTCTCAGCTAGTAATACATAAAACTTGGCCCCTTGCAGACGCACTTACCAGAATTCCATCCTACTGTCTCTGTACGTTCTTCCTACCAATAAGATTGTAAGCTCTTCGGAGCAGGGACTCCTCTTCCTTAATGTTACTTCTATGTCTGAAGCACTTAGTCTCATGACCTGTTATTTATATTATTTGTTATTTATATGATTACCATGTGTATTACTACTGTGAAGCGCTATGTACATTAATGGCGCTATATAAATAAAGACATACAATACAATTTATGACAACTCTCCGTCTATTCATCAACTAGTTTTCAATCCAGGCAAATATTTTTTACTGAGACCACAGTCTGGTCTTTAACTGTTACATATGCCTATAATATATATATATTATCTTTAACTGTGCATGCAATGTCTTGTATATAATGTACTGTTCAACCCTTTTCACTTAATGTAACTATGTATTTGTAACCATGTATTTGTCATTATAAATCTGTGCCCAGGACGTCCTTGAAAACGAGAGGCAACTCTCAATGTATTACTTTCTGGTAATATAACAAGAGAAGCTGCACACCACAAAAAATAAATCAAAATACTTGCAAAGACCGGTGCTCCTGGTTCAGGGATATTTGCCTAAAAAATCCAGTATTGAGAAAAATAGAATGATCCAGGGCAACTTCGGATTTCTTTAGAAAAATTTATTCAGCACAAAAAACACAGTGTTGCATCCCTCCTAGGGGACTTTATCAAGTCAGTCATGTGAAACATGCGTAGTTGTTTTTGACATCACGATGGTGACGTCCATTGGCGAGGCGGCGCGTCTTTGAGCCCCACGACAGAACAGGTTGTATTGCGGTTTTTCCTCTGCTCTCCGCTTGGCGATTAGCTATAGCATGGCCTTCTAAATGTATATCTTGTTATAGCCATTTTATGACTCACAAGTGGCTATGCGAGAGGGTAGATTTACTATAGGGTGCCCCCTCGCAGGGGTGACAGATTGGGCATGCTCATCAGGCGAGAAATGTTCTGGATCTTCAGTATGAATACTCTTCAACCTGCGGGCATTAGTCAGGATTGGGAACTCGTTCATTTCCTAAAATAAGGTATCATCCATTTCCTTTATTTGATGTGAGCAATACAGTCTTTCATCAGTGAGACTGTTATTATTCATTATGATTTAAACATATTATAGTTATTAATTAGCCATTATATCAGTTTTTCTGTTCTTTTCCATAGTTGGTTTCGTTACATAATTATTTAGAGCTTGGATTCCTCCTTATATACTTGTATTCAGTCCATATATATTTATCAGATTCATATGGTATTTACATATTATGATTATTAGTAGATATTTATTACATTATTATTGATTCATTCATCTTTGGTGTTTATGCTTTTTTGACATTATTTGGCAATTTATATTATTGTATTGTATGTCTATTTATATAGCGCCAAAAGTGTACTCAGCGCTTTACAAAGAATACAGTACAGGGAATTATAATTATACAATTAGTGCAGCAAAATCAGACAATAGGAAAGGAAATCCCTGCCCCGAAGAGCTTACAATCGAAGAGGTTTAATGGGAAACTTACACAGAGACAGCAGGTGAGGGAGTAAGTGCTGTAGATGGCAGTGCTTGGTCATAATGGGTGGTGGGACTGACTGAGTGTGGGACAATAGCCATGAGTGCAGGCTGTTGGGATGCTTGATTTGTGGGGTAAAATTTAAGGAAGGTGGCAGGGAGGCATGAGTGAGATCAGGTGTGTATGTCTGGCTTCAGGCTTAGGGGAGATCCCCAGCAGCAGGAAGGAGTAGATAGAGGGTGTGAATAGAGTATTTGTGTGGGTGTTTTTTTATTGAGGGGTAAAGAAGTTGTTGTTATTAGTAGTTTCATACATTATCTATTATATCTCACTTATTCTAGGCATTATTGTATTTTTTTAAGATTTGATTATTGATATCTTTTTTAATTCTTAAAATTTTAATATTAATTGACTATATGCACTATTAAGATTTTTCACTTTATTGGGATGTGTGTTATACACATCAATATCTTTTAGGTTGTTATATTCTCCTGTTTTTATTTTATGCACCTCTTTATGTAATCTTTCATTTTTTTGTCTCAATTCCTATATTGAACTGTAATTGTATGTTCACTTGTGAGTTATTGTTTTTCATTAGATTAGTCATATTTCCTTAATGTTATTATTTATTTATATGCTTTTTCTTTATGCTTTTTCACTTTTATCATCGTTTTACGTTTTTCTTTCTTTTTATGCTTTGATCTGCTCTCTGGTTGTGTGGTTTGTCCCAATTAGGCTTCCGTAGCCTCCGTACCTGGTTTTTATCACCTGACCTTAGGTGCCTTTTGGCGCGAACATACATTTATCCAGGGAGCAGTCAGGGTATTGAAAGAGATTTCTCACAAGCAGGGTCACTCTTTGATAAAGCACCCACCGGGTGAGAAACGCGTCAGAGGACCTCTCTTTTTTTGCCTTACTGCTGTTATGCAACATTAAATAAATATTTTTGTATTGGATGCGAGCCTCCAGCCCTATCTTTCCGCAGTGATCAGTCTTCCACTTCTACACACACACACACACACACACACACACACACACACACACACACACACACTACACACACCCACACACACACACACACACACATATATATATCAAGGATATTCCAGGCAAAAGGTGACACATTGTGTGCTCATTTGCATGTCATTTATCAGAATCCCTTGCTGCAGTGGGAGCACTGTATGCGAGGTGATAATGGTTGAAAGGCAGGGTTGCAGACCTGTCTAAGACATGTGTGAATGTGCTCACAAGTGATATTCTTTATAGGATATACATATATACATATATGCATATATACAAGTCCCCTTTGTCTTACAAATTTAGTTTTCACTATATATATTTATTTCCCCTTTATTGTTAGCCCAATGGGAGAAGTGCAGGGATTGACTTTGTTTTTTCACTTATGTATGGCCAATCCTATCACCAGCAGCATGCTCCTTACACGAAGAAGCGCGGTGAATATATATTTATTTTACATTTACTGCTGGGCCGAATTAAATCCCTAACAGCACGCTTAAGGTGGGCACCACTATTAGGGTGTGATTAATGTATGTAGCCAATCCACCTGTAACTGCTTATTGAGCAGCTTGTGGGAGGCCAGTCCCTCCTTTTCAAGGTATGTAATCTCCCAGTAAGGTCCCTGTAAATTCACTTTTCACTTTACTTGTTTGCATAGAAGAGATTGGGGTAAGATGGTAAAAGGATGTCCGCATCAGCCTTTGAGATAGAAAAAGAATAGGATACACTAAGGTGCAATGTAGGGCCAAGAGCAAACACGAATAATATACATAGAAAGGTGCCCTACCGAATGCACTCGTGGTGTGAGAATGTGAAATGGGTATATAGTGCAAGTAAAACCCTTTTTTATTTATTAAAAATATTTATATAAGGGATCAGGTGTACAGGTCCATGACCTGTCCCAAAGAAATAAACCACCCCCTGTTAAAGCTTCTGATTTAAATATGCATTAGCGGAGAATATGGCTCCTGAGTCTATCCAAGTATCCCATGTAGTATTATGGGAGTAGCTCCCCTCTAGAACCTACTCATAGCATAATTATTTACCCACAGTTGAGTTGGTGTAATGGTATAATAATCCAAATGATTTTAACTAAAAAACTCAGAGCCTACTCATATATAATAATGAACAGTCTGATGCACTAGATACACCAACATTTTACCACTGTATTGGGGAGGCTGTATAGAAACAGCCATACCTCATTGTGTACAAGTCAATGGTAATCTACTGACCTATTAATCCGCCTATGCAATCAGTAGAGACGAACATCACGGGCATTAGTTCATAATCATTAGGATATCGTGAAGTGTGATACCCATCTGTATGAACATTTGGCATACAACATATATGCACAACACAAATCCGTGGAGATAAATATATTCTTGACTATATCAAAAAATATACTGTGTAGTCGAGGTACACTCAAAGTGTTTTTACCCTCGAGGCGGGGTTCAAATGACCACATCAATTTATAGCCTCAGAGTGGATGTACAATGATATACAGGCATACCCCGGTTTAAGGACACTCACTTTAAGTACACTCGCGAGTAAGGACATATCGCCCAATAGGCAAACGGCAGCTCGCGCATGCGCCCGTCAGCATGTCCTGAACAGCAATACCGGCTCCCTACCTGTACCGAAGTTGTGCGCAAGCGGAGAAACTATAGAGCCTGTTATAAATGCGTTATTTACATCAGTTCTGCACATATATGACGATTGCAGTACAGTACATGCATCGATAAGTGGGAAAAAGGTAGTGCTTCACTTTAAGTACATTTTCGCTTTACATACATGCTCCGGTCCCATTGTGTATGTTAATGCGGGGTATGCCTGTACCACTGGTCAATGTATAGTTGGTAATCTCACTTAAGCTCCTAATGCTGATATATCCCACTTAAGATCCATAGTATACAAATATACAGTTATTTGAGGAACACTCTAAAAGTGTATTTATTCCTCTGGAGGAATAAATACACTTTTAGAGTGTTCCTCAAATAACAGTATATTTGTATACTGTGGATACTGTATATGTACTGTACATATATAACGGGGTTCAGCTGTACCAGTTTTTAGCTGCACATGGTTACATAAGCGTTTGCTTATTATATTAACCCCTTCGGGGTATATTTCACAGAACATTTATATGCATTTAGCATAGGGACCTGCTATTGAGACTTACCTTGACGTTGGTTAGCAGGCTTGCCATTATTTGAAAAAAAGGATGTAACCAAAAGTCTCCTTTGTCTTACAGATTTCGTTTTTACTATGTATATTTATTTCCCCATGTATTGTTAGCCCAATGTGAGAAGCACAGGGATTCACTTTCTGTTTTTTCAAGTGTGGAGTCATGCTCAGTGCTGATTCATATTGTAGTGTGTCTATTTCAATAGTGGGATCTCATAAAGTACTAATGCGCCTTTACAAACTACAGTTGATTGGCAGCACCAAAAATGTCCCAATGAATCTGTAAAACAAGGAAACCATGCACCACTCAAGCAGCACTTCCTTAGTCAATTCATATAAAAGAGAGGCATACACCTGGATATTTGCCAGAAGGGCATTTGGCCAGGGAGCACGTCTGCCAACTGGCTGCTAAGAAAGAATGTCAAGTCTATAACACTGACAGTCAAATATGACTGGGTAATATAGATATATGAGCATGTCGTTAGTGCTCCCTATTACATCATGATCATTAAATAATGAATAGAGGGTACCGACAACCAAAATACGGGAAACACTATGTTAAAAAATAAATAAATGGCCAAACTGACACAGTAATTTAGCTAGGAAATTAATGTGTGTGAAAACACTTTTATTACTACATAAATTATGCTTGATGCCCCATGTACCAGATTTATATACCATCTAACACGTTGCCCACAGAATTTAGCTGAAGTTGGTGGAAACCAAATTTCTACTTAGCTAGGCTGTGCTGTATTTAAAAACAACTGAATTATGTTTGTACCTAATTTTTATTTGACGTGGCTTGAAAGAATACCTGTCTGTTCTTACCATGGTGACCTCCACATCCAGAAAAATCTCTCACTTAATTGGTCGTGGCAATTTTAGGAAGTAATATGGCAGCCAGCAACGTTAAACATAGAATATGACAGCAGATAAGAACCACTTGGCCCACCAAGTTTGTCCATTTCCTTATCGGTTGTAAAACCCCAAACAGCATTTAATCATTGGCTTTCTTTTATACTTAGGATAGCTTTATGTCTATTCCAAGCATTTTTAACTACCTCTACAGGGAGGCTATTCCAAGAATTAACCACCCTTTTTATGAAAAAGTACTTCCTCACAAATCCCCTGGGCGTGCCAACCTCCAGCCTGAGAGCACGAGTTCTTGTTCAAGCACCTCTATGTCTCTGAAATAGGCTTCAATCCTGTATTTTTTTTTTTAAATCCTCTATATATCTCAAAGTTTCTATCATATCCCCTCACTCCAACTTCCATTAATCATTTTGTTTAGCCCCCACTGACCTCTCTCTCTCTCTCACCCTGTCCTCCCGGAATATCAACCCTGTTGTAGATTTTTGTGTCGCCTGCATTATTTCCTTTCCAGACCATTTGTAATGTCACTAATAAAGATATTAAAGAGCATTAGTGCCAGTAGGTACTCCACTGGCCACCTTCCATTACTGCTCCATTTAGCAGAAGTCTTTGTAGCCTATCCTTAACCCAATGTGTTATCCATTCAACCACCATAGAATCCAATCCCAGGCATTGCAACTTGTTTACTCACTGTCGTGATACAGTATCTAAGGCCTTACTCAAATATAGATAACTTACATCTACTGCTAATCCTTTGTTACCATAGTCACCCAGTCAGAAAAATACTATTACTGTAGGTATGTTTGACATGATCTCCTTCCAGTAAACTCATGCTGCTTGAGATCTTGTAAGTTGGCAGACTTTAGATATTCAACAGTTCTTTCTTTCAAACAGAGTTTTAATTAATTTCTCTACTACTGATGTCAGACTCACTGGCCTGTAGTTACCTGCCTCTGCCTATGGTACTTCCGCTTTTGTAAAGTGCACTTCTCCAGTCATCACTATACCTGTTAAAAAGTAGCAAGCTAAATAGGTCTGTTAACTGTATTGACTTATCCACTTCCAGTTTTGAAAGGTCTTTTAGGACTTTCCCTCTGTATATTTGACTTGTGTCCACCTCCTTTCCAGTTATATACACCTGTTTCCTAACTGGGACCTTGCCCTAAATAATTGGTGATTAAATGTACTGTAATTCCTCATTAATACCCAACTTCGTTTTTTTTATATACTGTAAATACCAAAATCCCAGCAAGTTATTTTTTCCCCATAAACATAATGCACTTTTTACTTTTTTTTTAATTCTTAGATAACCATGAACATCTCAAAACAACATATCAGCATTGACAACAGATGTGATGTGCACATTGACCATGCTTTTTTTGTACTATTGGGAAATATTCTGCAAACATTGCTCATGAATCTCACGGAAAAAATACCTGTGTGTTCCGTCACACAGGATAACAATACCAGATAAAGTAAACAAAAGAGGTTCTTACCTTTTTAACTTTACTATAACTTCCCTTCTGAACAAATCCTCACGCATCCTCATAGAGTGACACTCAGCTAAAGAGATGCTGATCTTCCTGGAGCCACAATCATGCACTCATCTAATATCATTCTCTTCAACAAATAATATTTTTTTCCCACGGCCCCTTACTAAAATACATTTCATGGTCGTTGCCAAATGCATCTTTAAAAATATTTTCTCACGGAAATTTGGAGATCTTTCCCATCAGAGCCATTGACCAACAAGAAAAAGAAAAAAAAAAAAGACTATGAAACAATAAAATTCTTTTTATTGAATCAAAAGTATGTGCAAAAAAGAAATAGCTATGGAAACCAAGTGAACATTACAGATCTCACAAAATAAGTTTTGTAATGCTAACACTCCAGGGAGCTGTCTTATATAAAAGCCTCCTAACTTTATTTCCCTTTCTCTTTCCATGTATTTCAAAGGTATACAGTAGGTCCAAGGAGTAAGCTGTCTGACTACTTTGTATCAATACGAGTTGCAGCACTTCAGGCTCATGGAATGGAACACAGCGTTGTATCAGGAAAGGTTCCTGGTCATTTACTGCTGATAACTCAATTTATGTTGGAACATGCTATACTCCTTCAAGCAGTAGTTTCCTTAGAACTGAATGTATTTTTTACTTTAACCTTTACAATGCCATAGCTGTCACTGGATATCAGAGATCGTGACCAAGTGATCCCTTCAGTAACGATCACATGGTCGTGGCAAGTCCCTGATAACACAAATTGGTGTTGAGCATCCTTCACTTTTGTTTGTATATTGTATATATAATATTATTAATTGGAGCAGGTTATATCCACATACACACGTATTAATATTCGATTGGGTCAACAATCCTTATTTTGCAGGAGGCATCAATTTGATCCTGTGGTCTAGCTTTCCTTTCTTTCTAGCTATTCCAGCGGTGATATGTGTAGACAATAGATCTTAGAACGTATTCACGGGCAATTAACCATTGTAGGTCTGAGTGCAATATCAGGTAGGGGCTTTCTGTGGATCTCGTCTTAGGGGTCAACTTTTGTCTTTAACTCACAAGACTGAGATTCAGGTTGAGCGGTGAGTCACTATGTGGTTGTATATATATATATATATATATATATATATATATATATATATATATATAGATATAGATATAGATATAGATATATATACATATACACACACAGTACACAACCCAACATGTGCTCTACTATTGGGCTAATAACGTAGAATGTGCTTAAGTCACATTATGTCAATGGCATCACTGCTGTTCATTAAAATAGTGGTCACAACATATCCAGATAAGCTTGTTTCTCAGTAAGATGGAATTATTGTTGTTGATTTAACATGGTCATACTGCATGCAGACATATATTCTCAACTGGTAAACCACAATCCGAGAGATTTAAGTTGCGATCTACCAGCAACTGGTCGGCTTCCCGGAGTCAGGAGCATTGTGGTTGAGCTCTGCAAAATCCCCGGATTGTTCATGGTAAAAAATATATATACATTAATGATGACTCAAGTGAAGCAAGGTTTGAAAAGTAGACGTACTTTAAATAAGTTTAAAACCAGAGAAAATCATACACGGTACAGTGCCTAAATATATATGTATAAATATCTATTAAGTAAAATGGTCTTTTAGTTTGACATTTTTGGCCAAAATTGTTGTAAGCCCCTGAGCCAACGTCACGGCAGACCACAATTCAGGGGTCCCTAACGCTAATATAAATTCTTAATAACCTGTGTAATAACAGGAAGAATGATTTATAGTAAATCTGTCAATATTAGTTGCAAAGTTCTAAGTCTGATTGAAGCCTTTATTAACCTGTACATTACCAGGAAAAGCACTCTGAATTAGAGTTGTCACAACCATCCTGCAAGCAAACAAGTTCCCCTGTGTGGAAGATGCTATGGAGTGAGCCCTTAACCATTTAAATGTGGGAGGGGGTGAGCTTAAATTAAGTCGGAGGTTGACAACCTCCAATCAGCCAGGACTAGCTGAAACACAATTGTAAAATATACTGGACACCTAACAAGCTCCTATTGAACCCCCAAAATAACCACAACATATATATAAGCATATGAGTGTCACAGAGGAGTGCTACTGAGCATGGCAATATATATTTAAAACCAGGAACAAAAAAGGAAATATTTACTTCTCACTTTAAAAACTTAGCATGTACTGTCCACAAAAATACAGCCCCGTTAAGGTGTTAAGTCAAGACAGTATCAGAGACTAAAACACAACCATTTTGAGCTGAGGGAACTCTGCGTCTTCCCTGGCACATTTTGTAACTACAGTATACATTTTTACAGTAAAAAATGAATATTGCCTTATGTTGGGCAGCCGTCCCAACTAATTTTTTTTTCTACGACATCTACAGATGTAGCGAGACTTGCTATCCGCATCACCGCTGACGATCAAGCAAAAGTCTGCAGCACTAAGGACAGTGTCTCCCGCGATTGCGCTACGAGGGAGCCATGCTTCTCAATGGTACCTCACTGCAACGTTAATCCTTCGGTGCGCAACCACCACGGTCACGGCACCAGAGACGTTAAGTGTTGCTGTATCTGTGTGCGTGGCAATCATCAGGTGTGAGTAATGGGAGATGAATGTGTCTGTGTTTGTCATGCACCTTCTGTCTGGGAGCGCGTCTGAAAATGTCAGTACAAACGGAGCAGGCAGTTTTGTACCCACAGCACAGTAATTCAATATGATGCTACAGCTCCTCCGTCTCTTCTATATCTAGGTATGTCTACGGTTCCAAATGAAACCTACTTTCTGCCAGAGGGGTCTACACCGTAAGGAGTGGCAGACCCTACGGCAGTGAAGGCCTTAAGGAAGGTACCAAATATTGTTAATAATCACATTTTCTAATTTATAGATAAATTAATCTGGGGTCGCTTTAAATGGCAAAGTAGCTAATAGTAGTTGTTTCCATGATTAAAGTGGCTTAAAAAAGTAGTGGCACTGTGCCTGATAATAATATTATTTTTTTTAGACGTATTAAACATTAAAGACAAGTTTATAGAACAATTTTGTTTTGTTGCTGTTGAAAGATTAAAGCAATATTTTATTAAACAGAAAAGGGAGAGTATTTCCAAAAACAAAGAAAATGTTTTTAATATAAAAATGTTTTAAGTGGAATTTGTAAATTAAAAAAAAAGTAGTGGTACTGTAGATGATGATCGCATCACTGATGACGCAAGCGGAAGTGAAGTCCTCTTTAATTCCTGGCCTGGAGAAATGAGCAGAAAGCCCACTCTGTCGCGGGGCCCCTGGAGGGCCAGACCAATTATGTGGTAGCTATGTGATAGAGCAAGGATGGCCAACTCCAGTCCTCAAGGGCCACCAACAGGTCAGTGTTTCAGGCTATCCCTGATTCAGATATAAGGAAATAGTACCTGCTGCTCACCTATTACTAGAATACAAATTATAAGTCAATATGGTGCACAAGGGATCAATGACATCGCGTATACAGAAAGAGGTTGATAGAGCCAACCAAAAAAAGACACCTAACTGCACTCTATATTGACCAAACTAATGGAACTGGTGATGTGGCCGGAAAAATTCAATCCGTGGGGTATTGTATCCCATATAGCCACTCCAGTATAATGAATAAAATCCTTTATTGGGTAAAAGGTAACAAAAGAAAAAAACACATATAAAATCATTTAAAATAAAGGAGAGATCGTTACGGACATGTGCAAAAACCCTCCTCAATATGACTTAATTAGTCTGAAATAAACCCCAATAGGTAGAGGATATTTTGTAGCACAGGTAACAGCTAGCAGCAGATAGGTGAGTACCGTAGTACGATCTCTCATTTATTTTAAATTATTTTATATGTGTTTTTTTCTTTTGTTACCTTATACCCAATAAAGGATTTTATTCATTATACTGGAGTGGCTATATGGGATACAATACCCCACGGATTGAATTTTTCCGGCCACAACACCAGTTCCATTAGTTTGGTCAATATAGAGTGCAGTTAGAGCCAACCAAAAATGACAGCTATCAACCTCTTTCTGTAGACGCGATAACCCTGATTCAGCACTGATTGAGCCACCTGTGCTGAAGCAGGGATATCCTCACAACCTGACCATGTGGGTGGCCCTTGAGGACTGGAGTTGGCCACCCCTGTCAGAGAGCATTCTAGGGGTTAAATATAAAGGTAATTATTCACAGTATCCCCTAATGCAATACACTTCTACTGCTGCTGCAAAAATGGCAACATGGTCAACAAAGTGAACATTTATTCATAATGTATAACTACCAAAAAAAGTTACGGTAATTTACATCGAACTGGGCATGTCTGTGTGTGAAAAGTTCGAATGTAAGGGTTCATTTACTGTAACGATACCGTATTCTTACAATTAACTGAACTAGGAAATGGACTTGTTGATATGTGAGTTGCTAGCTGCACCGTTGCTTGGCCATGCTGTGCAAAAATAATTTGTGCAAATCATTAATAGGTTTCAGGTTCATGACTCACAGCCCAATTAGCGGGAGCTGTCTTTCACTGCTTTTTAATTTCCTTTTTCTCTGTTTGTTTTGTGAGCTGCTTTCATTGTAACCACTTCATGCTTCAATGTGCTGTCTCATTTAAAAACAAAGTACCAAAGAATAAACTTTATCGAAAGTGGGTCAAAAATAGCTTGTAACAAGGAAAACAAGCAGTCTAAGCACGGAAGGGTGCTCCTTAAAGCTGCAGATCAAGCAATATCCTACATGTGTGTTTTTTTTAAATAAATCTGTCATGGAACAGAAATACCCATGTCTGCCTTCTCTGTTTCAGCCCCCCTTCCCTTGGCAGTTCTGCCTGCTAGCTGTATTTGGAGGTTACTTTCCTTACAGTTTTACTCCCAGTGCAGATGGAATGGATACATTATGTAGCCCTTTTTCCTTCCAGTCTGTCACACCCCTGGTTGCTCTGGCAACATCTCCAGTCCTCCAGTTAATGGGCTTTCCCATTCCCCCCCCCCCCCTGTCCTTGCTGACAGTTAGTGCATTCCCACTTCACTTTTAGTGTGACCCTTGCCCCTCACTTCCTTTTCCACCTTCACCACCGGCTGAGTGAGTACCCTACTGTAACTGCTCTAGTGGCAGGATTACACTTTTCACCTGCCCTTAACTACCAAGCACCCACAGAGAGACATTATCTAAACACCTACATCTCTTCACAAGTGCCTGTCTTTTATGCTGCTTTCCCCCAAATAAAGTGAAGAAAAGATACAGGACTTGTTGTGCTTTGAAAAGAGGGCCGAGTTGAAACTATCTGGGCTAAATCATCCTACACATAACCCTGGCCTCCAGAATAAAATCAGTGCTGTACTATGAGAAAATACAGTACTTGTAGCATTTTTTTTCTAAACTCTGAATGACGTTTTTATGTATTATAATTGTAACGGTATTTCTGGCCCGGCCTGACCCACCCAATCTCACATTGGCCCCTGTGGTCTAACCGGTCCCCATTACAGTGTGATAGTGTCTGGTGGTGCACCTGTTGGCAACAGGACTCCTGAGTCTCCCGCATGATGGTGTGTGGGGAGGACCCGTCCAGACAGGCAGCTGAGGTAGTGTGCTGAGTCTCACCTAGTTCCAGTGCAGCGCCTAGACCTCATCAGGGTCCCTGCGTCCGCAAGGGGATGATCCTGTTGAGGAACTCCTCCGTGGTGCTCCTCTCTGTACACTCATTCCACACATGTACACAAGAGGGTTTCTGAATGAACACATCTTTATTGAGTGATGTGGGCTAGCTGCCCCTCGCAGTTGAGATCTAGCCTCTCATGATTATTCACTCTGCTTCCCTTCAAAGGTGATACTCTCCTTAATAGGGATTCCCTATCCCCGAAGGGATCACTGCCCTGTGCCAGGTCCCTGGACACAGTCTCCTCTGGAGTTACTATAACATAACTAACACTCTGGCAGAACTTGAACTCCTTCCTCAACTCCTGCAGAACTAACTTTTGGCTCAGTGCTGTGCCTTATGTATACTCTGGAAGCTGACACACCTCTGACATCACTAACCATGGAGTCAGAGCATGTGACTACTCCCATCCATACACAGGGCACTCCACCAGGGTGTGAGGGCAAACCTCCATAATTACTGCTGGCATGCCCACAACTTACCAGGCCTTACTGTCAGCAGGAGAGATGACTGTAGCCATTTTACATGTCCGCTACATAATGTAACAAGCATTTTTTGTTTCTATAGAAACCATTTAGAAAGTCACATCCCCTTCCTCTTCTGAAACAGGCTCTGGCACATGCCTTTTTGAGCCCTGCCCTCTCTCTAGCAATGCACCAATTGTATCTAGTGACTGCCTGGTCACAAGATCTTCCCCACAGAACTAACTTTACATCTTTCGTCCTCTTCTGCTGCACTGACAGCCATTTAGTGAACCCCGAGCCGAATCTTCTCCAATCGATCACAGGAGAACGGCTCGATCGGCAATTTATCATTGTGTGGATTGTATTCATGCACATATTAAAGGGGAAAAAAAGATAATTTTATTTTTATTTAAATGGCCGCTTGAACTGCTGCTTTAAAGGCGCACTAGAGGTTGCAGCTTGTTTCTTTTATTTTTAGTTATATGATTGATTCAGGGGATTAAGAAAATAAAGAATAACGCAAACAGTGTACAGGTGAATAAAGTGATAATATAAAGCGTGTACCAATGAACAATTCCAAGGTGTAAGTGTCCAACGGAAAACTATAATAACAGTAGAAGCAACCAGATAGAGAATTAAAACATATCCAGGTGCTAGTGAAGCAAGGAATAGGGACTGGAAACTAATGCTCTACAATCTATATAGGATACCTAATACAATACAGCGTGATAACTCTAAAGATGACTGCCGGCTATAGGCAGGTGGTCATGAGGTCATACAAAATAACAGACAACAGAAGCAAAATATCTGATATCTGCAGTACTTACTCCTAGATTATCCCTTTATGCTCCTTTACCTATGCTGAATAGGCTGATGCAAGAGCACTGATCCCTCTCCCCCATAACTCTACATTGATGCCCACTTTTTATTGATACTTTTTTGTACTTTATTGTTGCAATATGTTTTTTTTTTCCATATTTGAATCCATCAATGCACTGAGTATTTCACATAGCAAGCTCTGAGACCAGTAGTGCTGCACTGTTACTGTAATTTACATCTGTTATCGATTTAGCGCACAGAGAATCACCATATCAATTTCTGCGCTATTAGAGAGGGTTGGGGTTCCTTACAATATATTTAATCTCAGACTAGCTATTAGAGAGGATTGGGGTTCCTTATAGTGCATCTGATCTCAGACGCGCTATTAGAGAGGGTTGGGGTTCCTTACATTGCATCTCATCTCAGACGCGCTATTAGAGAGGGTTGGGGTTCCTTACAATGCATCTAATCTCAGACACACTATTAGCGAGGGTTGGGGTTCCGCAGAATTTCACAATATAATTATAAGGTTCCTTAACCCCCCAAAAAGTTGGAAACCACAGGTATAAGTATAGCTTTGTTTGCATCCTGCAATAATCACACAGAAGATCTCTTTGTTATTATAAGAATGACATATTACACAGGGCCTTATGGTATTCATGCAGCTCATCTGAGTCATATAAGAAACTTGCAAACATTTGCCACACTGGCATGATTTTATAAACACAATTTTCTGTCACAAATTTGTTTTGCATATATATATTTATATATATATATATACGGTATGTGAACTTTTTGCCCGATGTGAAAGTTTACTATGCGCATGCGCGGGAACGGAACCCCTGTTGCGGCGTGAAGATGACGTCATTGCGCTACCTCAGTCTCTATGAGATTGGCTTACTATGCGCCCGGCTGCATTACTGTTTATCCGGATGCTTGATATAGAGGTCTGTCGTGCGCATGCGCGGGAATTGGACTCCCGTTGCTGCGTGAATACGACGTCACTATGTTACCTTAGGCTCTGAGAATTGGTTCTGCTATGGAAGCAGAAGCTGCCTGGTTATAGCGCCATCTACCTGGGATCTGGTATGGGTATTTGCGATGCGCATGCGCGGCAGTCAACCCTCTAATATGTATGGATACGGGACTTTTTTGGCGCGAAATAGGTCATCATGCAATATCCTTTTAAACTGGACATGCTCCATGGCCCAATTACCACCTTAGAAGAAGCCCTAGTGGGCGAAACGCGTTGTGGTACTTATGTGCTGCTGGCCCTGACTGCTGGCTCTTATTTGGACTTTATTATTTGCTGGGACTTTCCTTATATGTAGTTGTTGTACCTTGTTTGTGGTTACCACCATCCAGGATCTCATACTGCATTTGGATCCATGTCTTCTATGCCATACAGGAGCTGAGTATATTTTTTTCATATACTATTGTTATCATGCAGTAATCATACTGGTTTAAAGTATATGAGTCTCTCTCCTGTATATATCCCTATTTTGGTTTTGTGTTTGGGTCACTGAAGTACCATTTTGTTTTCTGTTATGTGCTATATTTATAGTTCCATGTTATTAGGTCATTACATCACAGTGCCCCACACACTAGCATAGTATGCTTGGTATATTTATCCATGTTATGTTTATACCTTTCCTGGTGGTCTAAAACCACTATTATTTTTTTCTTTAGAGTTTTCTATCTCTAATGGGTTTTATTGTTCACTATCTCCTCTATATGACCGGCAGGTTGTGGATCACTATGGGTACTTGGTCCCCATAGTGGTTTCATTTATTGAGGTTTTGTTCATTATATATTTTTTTCTTATGTGAGTTAGTCCTTTTGGTTTATTTATTTTTTCTGTCCCATGATAATTTTTTGAGTCTAGTTAGGCAGGGTTTCAGTCAGCTGTTTTTTGTTTTCCTTTATATTTTGATTCAATAAATTTATTATTATTAGTATTTGCAATATTAGTCTGAGTGCTTTTTGAGAGGTTTCTTTTTCTTTTTCTGTGTTTACATATATATATATATATATATATATATATATATAAATAGATTACATCGTGACCCTTAATGCTAAGTTAACGCCGCAATTTAAATGATTTTGCCATATGATCATGTGATTGCGATATTACTGGATGACACAAATGGAAGAGGTCCTACTCTTCTGTTGACCCGTTCATCGCTCCTGCTCATTTTCCCTAATGTAAGTTCTGCTAGCCTTTTAACGTCACTTACTTTAGTAACTGAACGTTACTTTCTGTGGTGAGTACAGCATTGCTGTTACGTTAACTGCATTTAATGGCCTTACATAATGTAGTGAGTGTGGACCACAGAATATAAGCTCTATGGGGCAGGGACTGTGTCTGTAACAATTCTATGTACAGCACTGCGTACCGCCCGCTATATTGTAATTGGGGAGTACTTTGAGTCCCATTGGCAGAAAAGCACTACATGAAATACATTTTATTTTTATTCATGGTCAATTAACTACCCAGGGCATTACACCAGAGGGAACCATCGTGAGTTGTGAAGTTCACTGAATGGACGAAACACCTTATTATACAAATCTGTTCAAAATTACGTCATTGTGGAAGTTGATATGTATGTTAACCTTAATTACAACACTTTTTTTTTGATATTTTTATGCTAAATGAAAACTATCACAAGGGATAGTTAATATTTTCTTCCATTGTAAATGGCATTGAAATCTCTACAGAATTAATGATCTGTTTAACCCTCTATAAACTTAATTTCAAAGACCATATATCAAAAATAACATAGTAAAAAAATAAACTACAGCATGAAAGCAGTAAGAAACATATTTCATCGTCTACATCGTCTACATCAGGAGTGGCCAACACCAGTCCCCAAGGGCCACCAATTGGTCAGGTTTTAAGCATATCCCAGCTTCAGCACAGTTGTTGATTGAGCCACCTGTGCTGAAGCTGGGATATAATTAAAACTGTCATATATAGAAGTACATGCACACCGCTAGTAGGTGCTGGAGGGGGGTACTTATCTGCCGGTGCGCTGTGTCCAGGGAGGTCCAGACATCCCAAAGGTACTAGAGCAAGGAAATGGAAGCCTCCATTTCCTTGATATAATTAAAACTGACCAGTTGGTGGCCCTTGAGGACCAGAGTTGGCCACTCCTGTTATACATCCATGAAGGTCCTGCAGTGCATTGTGTTACAGGCCCCTCTGGAATAGGCAACAATTCATTCATGTTATGTTAGAATGAACCAGGGTAAAAGCTAAAGAGGCATTCAGCCAAATCATTAGTATATTTTAACCTTATTGTCACTGTGAAACATTTAAATCTATCTTCAAATGAAGCTGAACATGTAATTTACAGTAAAAAAACAAACCTTTATTCTGAGGCAAGAGCATTGATAAATACCTTTAGGCAAGTCTATGCTTGTTTTCCATGTAGAATTCAATTTATTTAGTATAATTAGGGAATTGTAGAGCTAAAACGGCACATCGGTGAAGGATGGCTCATAATCAAAGTCATTAGGACTTGATCTATGACATAAAACCTCCACTGTTAAACTGGTAGGTTTAGATAGTCAGTTCAGAAGATCTGTTTTCTATTTAACCTTTTATTGCTGTGAATGATTTTCCATGACATAGTGTGGAAGATTATGTGTAACACGGACAGCTGGATAAATACATCTGCAGTTTTACTAGCAAAGACAACTGTCAAAGAGAGTCTGGATCGCATAGTTTACTTCAACCCATTCCAACAGTACAAACAGCATGAAACTTTAAAAGTTCAATCCCATGCAACATACTTTACTACATCTGACTCCCTGAACTCCGAAATATTCAATGTCAAATGTGGTGTGAAAGCAAACCATGCACCCCATTAATCTGCAGCTACTGTATGCAGAAAGAAAACAGGCTTGTATTTTGTAATGTATGTGTATAATACTATAGTGGGGTACTAAACATCCAAGGAAATCTGCAACGGACGCTCTATAAATGATTATTCCATTGACAGAAATGGGTAATACCTTATACAGTACTAGAAGTAATAGCTCCAGTGTTTCTAATGAAGCTCTCATACAGCAGATTTGTCATTACATTGAGTCGGAACAGTCTCTGTCTCCTGTTAGCATCAATGTTTCACTGTACTTTCCCAGTACAGATGTAGCCAAGGTTATTGCACCAGCTGGCGCGTTATGATGGGATATTGTGTGATATTCTGCGTTATCACTGCCGTTGAGTCCAATTAGAAATGTATGATATTCTGCGTTATGCGTGGGTGCAATAAATCTTGGCTACATCTGTACTTCACCACTACTTCGTTCCACCTTTGTAGAACTTGGGGAATTTTATAAATGTACTACTATCAGGAGTTACTTTATAATAATATTAACAAACATGTTTGTTGGGTAATGCAGCCAATCAGGAGGAGGTGTCAGGAGCCTGGGGGTGGGGCCAAGGAGAAGAGGAAACAGCATTGAGCAGAGAGAGGCGTGTGTGTGTCTGTCTTGAGCGCATCGCTCCTTTCACCATTGTGTCCAGTATTTTTGGAGAAGCGACCTGGCAACTCTACCTCTATGAAAAGTAAATGAGTAGCTCTAAAGTGTTCTCAGACCTGTATCAGTGATTTTAAGTAACTCTCACCAATAGGAAATTATCCTCCCTTAGCTTTATCTTCTGCTATCTCACAACTGTAAAAACAAAAAAAATCCCTTATGAGACATACAGTAGTTGACACATGTTTCACTGAAGTATTTTCTCTGAATCAAAATACAATAGGAAGGTTGAACGCTTTATCTACTATGTAATGGAGTTTTTACACATGAATGTCAGTACTTTCCCATGAAAATTATTATACATATTTTTTTTGTTTTAGAATCCTTACATTTCCCAAATTTGGGGTTTAGGAAGTTGATATTTTTAGTGTATTGGTGCAAGCAGAAAAACAAAATGTGCAATTGCGTAAAATGTATTTATTTTACTTGCTGTTTTCAGACACATGCCAACTAACAAAAGAACCTTTCCTCACAATAGTTGTTCCTACTGTATGTGTGTTTATGTAGGGGCTGAGGGGGCATGACAGACGGGTAGTGGTACTAACAACTATACAAGGGAGGAAACCAATGATATTTCCTCCGTCTCCATTTCCTAGATAAGAGACGTTGGACACCTGTGGAAGTTGGTAGACATACCAGAGATTGCAAACTGCTGCAGGATCATTTGTATAAGTCATAAACGTGACATGCTGCTTTCAGTGTACTATCAAAATTGATAACAAGACTGCTGCAGCTGTTTCCCGTTTTAGGACTAGCTCTACTATACAGTACTGTATGTAAAAAAAAAACAAAAAAAAAAAACACAATGGCAAAATATGTTCATTTCTTTTACTAACACTCTTAAATACGAAACACATAGTTTGCAGACTGTGCAAGGAAAGCGGCACCCCCTAGCCATAGGCGGGGGGGCTTCATGACCGGGGGGGGTCCGGCCTTCCCCTCGCTGGCCCGCCCCCACACCTCCCTCCCCAGCACAGGGGAGGAGTTCACGGAAGGCCTACTTAAGGCCAGGCTGGCGGGCAGCACATCCTCTTTTGCTGCCCGCCAGACGATTTCCCACCCACCCATCCCCTTAGTTAGTGATTGCAATCATGTAATGAACGGCAGCAGAAGGTTGAGCAGGGCAGGGTATTCCCAGGAATGTGGACATATGCATTGTATGCCGTGTTAATGGTTCCTTGTTCCGTTACAGCACGAACAGCTGATAACGTGCTGAGTGAAAGGACGAGGTTCCGAGCAGGAAGGGTCATTGTCCAGTTTTGCCTTTGTCGCGGCGGCTCTTGGGGGGTAGGTGCTTGTTCTTGCCAGACTGGGAGCTGGGCCGTTTGAGCCCGGGGGGAGTACGAGTGGGCAAGGTCAGTTATCCATGACCTCGAGAGCCCGCTCGCGTAGGGGACATGAGGTCAGCGGTTCGAGGGCCGGCTGACCGTCCCCTCCCCTCCTGATAAAGGAGCACACTCTGGCAGAGAGTGCATTTACCCCATTAGGTTTTCTGTATAAATAAATAGCCGCGGCCATTTTACCTCCAGCTCCCGTTTCCTGTCTTTATTTGTACGTTGCATGTGGGTACAAGGCGGGGGGAGAGGAGAACCGCCTGGAACCTCCCTGGTTAAGCATGTCCACATCTTGTTATATTATCCAGCCAGAACATTTTCTGACAGATTTTAGTCCCAAAATATTTCAGTCACAAGTTCACACATCTACAGCTTGCTTCTAAGGCAGGCCTGCACAACATACGGCCCGCTCTGCAGACACAGGAGGGAAGGAGCGCCAGCATTTTGACCCCCCCCAACCCCAACCCCACCCCCTCTGCCTATTAAGGAAGGATCGGCAGCAGTTTGATGCGATCCTCTGCAGGCAGAGAGGAGAGATGGAACAGAGCTGAGGCCGGTCTGACTGCAGAGGGTGGGGGCGGGGTTAGTGACAGCGGAGCCTGTTAGTGAGAGCAGGAAGCGAGGTGCCTGCTGCCAGGGCCCAAGATGGCTTCCCTCCAGCCATGCTCCACAGTGAAAGGTAGGACACCCCCCCCTCCCTGCAGCTGCTCCTCAGAGCTAGTGTCAGTGTGGCAATGTGGCAATGTGGCAGTGCCTGTGTCTGTGCAGGTCAGTGTCTATGTCTCTGCAGGTCAGTGTCTGTGCAGGTCAGTGTCTGTGCAGGTCAGTGCCTGTGCAGGTCAGTGCCTGGGTCTGTGCAGGTCAGTGTCTGTGCCTGTGCAGGTCAGTGTCTGTGCCTGTGCAAGTCAGTGTCTGTGCAGGTCAGTGTCTGTGCCTGTGTAGGTCAGTGCCTGTGTCTGTGCCGGTCAGTGTCTGTGCAGGTCAGTGTCTGTGCCTGTGTAGATCAGTGCCTGTGTCTGTGCCGGTCAGTGTCTGTGCAGGTCAGTGCCTGTGCAGATCAGTGCCTGTGCAGGTCAGTGCCTGTGCAGGTCAGTGTCAGTGGGTTGGGTGGGGGGGGGGAGAGGGGGTGATATAATGATGATCTGTGAGGGGGGGGGAAGAGAAGATATGATGAGGATGATGATGAGGGGTGCTGGGGGAAATATGATGATGATGATGATGATTATACCCGTGCGGCCCAAATCAGTTTTCTTTGGAGCAGTTCGGCCCTTCTCACTTTACAAGTTGTGCAGGCCTGTTCTAAGGCATTACTGGAGCTTGCTCAGTAACTATCATCTTTCAATATAATATACAGCAGGCCTGCACAACACGCGGCCCGCTGGCCGCATGCACTGTGTGGCCCACGGCAGCTTTCCGCTCTCCCCCTCCCTCCCAAGTCCTCTCTACCCCTCCGCCTCCCTCCTGAATCCGCTATCCCGCTCCCCCATGAGCCCGCTCCCCCAAGAGCCCGCTCTCCCCCTCCCCCAGGAGCCCGCTCTCCCCCTCGAGCCACGGCAGCTACGCGCTCTAGCATTGAGGCACTTCCGTGCCTGCTGCTTGCTAGAGCGTGCGTGAAGTTCTGCCTGCTCTGCCGCCTCCTCCACAGCAAACCAAGGTGGGGGGGGGGGGGGCCTGCACAACCTGACCGCACAGACAAGGCACTGACTCTACACAGGCACAGACACGTGCCATCACATGCACAGACACTGACCTGCACAGACACTGACCTGCACAACACTGACCCAGAGACATAACCTGACCTGCACAGACACTGACCTGCAGAGACATAGACACTGACCTGCACAGACACTGACCTGCAGAGACATAGACACTGACCTGCACAGACACAGGCACTGCCACATTGCCACACTGACACTAGCTCTGAGGAGCAGCTGCAGGGAGGGGGGGGGTGTCTAACTTTCACTGTGGAGCATGGCTGGAGGGAAGCCATCTTGAGCCCTGGCAGCAGGCACCTCGCTTCCTGCTCTCACTAACAGGCTCCGCTGTCACTAACCCCGCCCCCACCCCTCTGCAGTCAGACCGGCCTCAGCTCTGTTCCATCTCTCCTCTCTGCCTGCAGGGGTCGCATCAAACTGCTGCCGATCCTTCCCAATAGGCAGAGGGTGGTGTGTTGGGTTTGGGGGGGTCAAAATGCTGGCGCTCCTTCCCTCCTGTGTCTGCAGAGCGGGCCGTATGTTGTGCAGGCCTGCCTTAGAAGCAAGCTGTAGATGTGTGAACTTGTGACTGAAATATTTGGGACTAAAATCTGTCAAAAATGTTCTGGCTGGATAATTACAAGATGTGGACATGCTTAACCAGGGAGGTTCCAGGCGGTTCTCCTCTCCCCCCCCTCCTGTACCCACATGCAACGTACAAATCAAGACAGGAAACGGGAGCTGGAGGTAAAATGGCCGCGGCTATTTATTTATACAAAAACATAATGGGGTAAATGCACTCTCTGCCAGAGTGTGCTCCTTTATCAGGAGGGGTGGGGGACGTCAGGGCCGGCCCTCGAACCGCTGACCTCATGTCCCCTACGCGAGCGGGCTCTCGAGGTCATGGATAAACTGACCTTGCCCACTCGTACTCCCCCGGGCTCAAACGGCCCAGCTCCCGTCTGGCAAGAACAAGCACCTACACCCCAAGAGCCCCGCGCCAAAGGCAAAACTGGACAATGACCCTTCCTGCTCGGAAACCTCGTCCTTTCACTCAGCACGTTATCAGCTGTTCGTGCTCGTAAACAACAAGAACCATATGTCCACATTCCTGGGAATACCCTGCCCTGCTCAACCTTCTGCTGCCGTTCATTACATGATTGCAATCACTAACTAAGGGGATGGGTGGTGGGAAATCGTCTGGCGGGCAGCAAAAGAGGATGTGCTGCCCGCCAGCCTGGCCTTAAGTAGGCCTTCTGTGAACTCCTCCCCTGTGCGCAAATCACTCCCCCCTGCACCGCAAATCACTCCCCCGCACTACTCAGACATACACACCATCACTTCCCCCTGTATCACACATCTCTTTCCTGCCCTCATGCACCCGTCTGCCACTCCAATGACCCCCCGTCCCTCCCCCAATACCCCCGTCTGCACCTCAATGACCCTCGGCTGCACTTCAATCACCCCCCTGCACCTCCAATCACCCCCCTGCCTCCAATCACCCCGCACCTCCATGACCCCATCTGACCTCCAATGTCCCATCTGCACCTCCAATGACCCCCCACCTACCCTCCAATGACCCCTCTCACCCAATGACCCCCCCTGCACCTCTAACGACCCCCCCGGCATCTCCAACGACCCCCCCTGCACCTCCAATCACCCCCCTGCACCTCATCCCCCCGCACTCCAATCACCCCCTGCACCTCCAATCACACCCCCCTGCACCTCCAATCCCCCCTTGCACCTCCAATCACCCCCCCTTGCACCTCCAATCACCCCCCTTGCACCTCAATCACTCCCCTCTCACAGACTCCCTCTGCACTCCAACGATCCCCTCTGCCCTCCAACGATCCCCTCTGCACCTCCAACGACCCCCACCTTCCCAATGACCCCCCCACCACCCCTCCACGA
>CM071570.1:77941931-78210875 GCA_036426205.1 Ascaphus truei | reverse complement strand
AGGGGGGGAGAGTGATGTGAGGTGCAGGGGGAGAGTGATGGGAGGTGTAGGGGGGAGAGGGATGGGAGGTGCAGGGGGGGAGAATGATACGAGGTGCAGGGGGGGAGAATGATGTGAGGTGCAGGGGGGAGAGGGATGTGAGGTGCACGGGGGCTGGGATGTGTGTGGTGTGCAGGGGGTTATTGTGTGTTTGATGTGGAGGGGGAGTATTGTGTGTGTTGGTGCGGGGGAGAGATGGGGGTATGAGAGATAGATAGGGAGTATCGCAAAGGTTGATAGTGAGGGGTTCTGGGGGAGATATGAGGATGATGATGAGGGGTGCTGGGGGAGATATATGAGGATGATGATGATGAGAGGTGCTGGAGGAGAGATGATGATGATGATGATGAGAGGTGCTGAGGAGAGATGATGGTGATGATGATGATGATGATGATGATTTTACCCGTGCGGCCCAAATTTTTTTTCCTTGGAGCAGTTCGGCCCTTCTCATTTTATGAGTTGTGCAGGCCTGATAGACAGTACATCTACAAAAACTTGTCCGGTTACATGCTGCCATCACTGGACATGTTTAAGCACCTCTCTCATGGGCAAATACACAGTTTCTTTGCCACTACCTGAATACATTTGCCAAGAGACCCTGTTATAAGGTTCAGTATTGCTGAACTTTTAACCCTTTGGCGGTACTCCACTCCAAGAGCCCCATGACACATTCGAGTTACCCTGTACTCCTCCATGATCACTTAATAAAGTCTTTTTAATCACCATACTGGTTTGTAGCCACCACTTTTCAACAGCTGTGCTCCGCCATTGGACCCCACGGGACTGCCTTCTCTTCACATGTACCGGCGTGATGCACGCAACAAACAAAGACTGAGCTGCTACTCAAGTGAGTTCTCAACTATTTACATCAAGATTATTCATCATGGTATGTACCTTTGTTTTACTGGGAGTTTCAACATGACCTTTATGGTATATATTTAGATCTGTTTGATCTTTCCAGCATTACCTGTACACTGCTATGCTTACATTGGTAAAGCGAGTCTCACGTAGCATTCATTTATGCTCTGGTTTCTTTGCAAAGCATTATTGCGTTCTTGAATACATATACATGCTCCAAGGCTAGCTGAGCCCTGAACATTGGGATTACATCCCTTACACACAGCCATGACACATTAGCTACGTCCTAAAGACCCCGCTCATTTTTGTAGGCTAGATCACGTTCTGCGCTCCTGTGGAGGTTAGAACGCGATCAGTCACTAAGTGAAACTGAAGAGAAGGACTCAGGGGAACTTTGGTGAAGGGGTCGCGAGTGTCAGAGGGGAGGTGGCACTCGGGTACCGCGGCCCTCCGGCACTCAAAGGGTAAACCTGAAATTTGTTTTCTCTGCCCTTTCAAGCTGTTCTCAAAGTACCGATTGTATTGTATTGTATGTCTTTATTTATATAGCGCCATTAGTGTACATAGCGCTTCACAGTAGTAATACATGTGGTAATCAAATAAATAACAGATAACAGATAATATAAATAACAGATCATGGGAATAAGTGCTTACAGGAATAAGGAGCTTACAGTCTAATTGGTAGGTAGGGAGAACGTACAGAGACAGTAGGAGGGAGTTCTGGTAAGTGCGTCTGCAGGGGGCCAAGCATTATGTATCGTGTTTAGAATATCCACAGTGCTATTCATATGCTTCTTTAAGCAAGTGTGTCTTAAGGTGGGTCTTAAAGGTGGATAGAGAGGGTGCTAGTCGGGTACTGAGGGGAAGGGCATTCCAGAGGTGTGGGGCAGTCAGTGAAAAAGGTTTAAGGCGGGAGAGGGCTTTAGATACAAAGGGGGTAGAAAGAAGACATCCTTGAGAAGAACGCAAGAGTCTGGATGGTGCATACCGAGAAATTAGGGATGAGATGTAAGGAGGGGCAGAAGAATGTAAAGCTTTAAAAGTGAGGAGAAGAATGGAGTGTGAGATGCGGGATTTGATCGGAAGCCAGGAGAGGGATTTCATGAGGGGAGATGCTGAGACAGATCTAGGAAAGAGTAGAGTGATTCTGGCAGCAGCATTTAGGATAGATTGTAGGGGAGACAGGTGAGAGGCAGGAAGGCCGGACAGCAGGAGGTTACAGTAATCAAGACGGGAGAGAATGAGGGCCTGAGTCAGAGTTTTAGCAGTCGAACAACAGAGGAAAGGGCGTATCTTAGTTATATTGCGGAGGAAAAAACGACAAGTTTTAGAAATGTTTTGAATGTGAGGGGCGAATGTGAGAGAGGAGTCGAACGTGACCCCTAGGCAGCGTGCTTGGGCTACTGGGTGAATGATTGTAGTTCCAACAGTAATGTGGAAGGAGGTAGTAGGGCCAGGTTTGGGAGGAAGTATGAGGAGCTCTGTTTTAGCCATGTTGAGTTTAAGGCGTCGGAGGGCCATCCAGGATGATATAGCAGAGAGACATTCAGAAACTTTGGTTTGTACAGCAGGTGTAAGGTCAGGTGTTGAAAAGTATATTTGTGTGTCGTCGGCATAGAGGTGATAATTAAACCCAAAAGATGTTATTAGGTCACCAAGAGAGAGTGTGTACAGAGAAAAGAGAAGAGGTCCCAGGACAGAGCCCTGGGGTACCCCCACTTAGAGATCAATAGAGGAGGAGGAGGTGTTAGCAGAAGAGACACTAAAAGTACGATGGGAGAGGTAGGATGAGATCCAGGATAGAGCTTTGTTCCGAATACCTAGAGTATGGAGAATGTGGAGGAGAAGAGGGTGGTCCACGGTGTCAAATGCTGCAGAGAGGTCGAGTAATATGAGCACAGTGTAATGACCTCTGTCTTTGGCAGCATGGAGGTCGTCAGTTATTTTAGTGAGGGCTATTTCGGTGGAGTGAGCAGTGCGGAAGCCAGATTGTATAGGGTCTAGGAGAGAATAGGTGTTGAGAAAATGGAGCAAGCGAGAGAATACAAGACGTTCAAGTAGTTTAGAGGCAAAAGGCAGGAGGGAGACAGGTCGATAGTTAGAAAGACAGGTAGGGTCAAGCTTGCTGTTTTTGAGTAATGGTATGACTGTTGCATGTTTGAAGGAGGATGGAAAGGTTCCAGAGCAGAGGGAGGAGTTAAAAATGTGTGTAAGCGTAGGGATTATAGTAGGAGCTAGAGGTTTTAGGAGATGGGAGGGAATGGGGTCAAGAGGGCAAGTGGTAGAGGGAGAAGAGGAGATCAACAGCGACACATCCTCCTCTGAGACAGTGGAAAAAGACTCAAGGAAGGCAGGAGGAGAGTTAGGAAGAGGTGTAGGATGGGGGGAAGAAACAGAGGGGATGTTCTGCCATATGGATTCCACCTTTTCCTTAAAATAGTCAGCAAAGTCCTGAGCGGAGATGGAGGAAGGAGAGGCAGCTGAGGGTGGTTTGAGTAGAGTATCAAAGACAGAGAACAGTCGGCGTGGGTTAGACTTGTGCATGTTGATTAGTGCAGAAAAGTAGGCTTGTTTAGCTTGCGAGAGGGCAGAGTTGAAACAGGATAGCATAAATTTGTAGTGAAGGAAGTCTGCGAGAGTGTGAGACTTCCTCCAGAGGCGTTCAGAGGAACGAGTGGAGGAACGCAGCATGCGCGTGTGGGAATTTAGCCAGGGTCTAGGGTTAGAAGGGCGAGGGCGGCAGAGAGAAAGCGGGGCATGTAGATCAAGAGACGAGAACAAGACAGAGTTGTACTTTCTGACCAGGTTGTCAGGGTCTGTAGCAGAGCTGAGAGAGGAGAGGGAGGAGTGTAAAGTGGACTCAAAGTCAGGTAAGTGAATAGAGCGCATGTTTCTGCAGAACCGGGGGGTAGATGGAGGTGGAGAACGGGAGAAGCGAGATAAAGAGAATGAGATGAGATGATGGTCAGAGAGAGGAAAAGGGGAAATGGAGAAATCAGAGAGAGAGAAGTTTTTAGTGAAAACCAGGTCTAAGTAGTGGCCATCCTTGTGGGTGCTGGCTGCAGTCCACTGTTGAAGGCCAAAAGAAGAGGTAAGAGAAAGAAAGCGGGAAGCCCAAGAGAGAGAGGGGTCATCAATGTGGCAATTGAAGTCCCCAAGGAGAAGAACAGGGGAGTCTGAGGAGAGAAAGAAAGAGAGCCAGGATTCAAAGTGAGAGAGAAAGGCAGAAGGGGGATGAGTAGAGGTAGGTGGGCGATAGATGACCGCCATATGAACAGGGAGAGGAGAGAAGATCTGGACAGTGTGAGCCTCAAAGGAGGGAAAAGCAAGAGAGGGGGGAATAGGAAGGGTTCGGTAACGGCAGACAGAGGAGAGCAGGAGCCCCACGCCTCCACACCTGCCATCAGGGCGCGGAGTGTGGGAGAAGGAAAGGCCACCATAGGAGAGGGCAGCTTCCAGAGCAGAGTCAGACTGAGTGAGCCAGGTCTCAGTTATAGCAAAGAGAAGCAGGGAGTGAGAGAGAAAGAAGTCATGCACAGAGAGGAACTTGTTAGAAAGAGAGCGTGCGTTCCAAAGGGCACAGGAGAAAGGGAGAGAGGAGGGAGGGTGGCAGGGGATGGGTATGAGGTTGGAGGGATTGACACCAGAAGGAGTAGAAGTTGCATGTGGGAGGCGAGGACGAGAGCAAGTTGAAATAAGACAGGGACCAGGATTGGGAGAGAAGATGAAGATGAAGAAAAACATTTGGATAATAGCACTTACAGTAAGACGACCTATTTTAAGCTGCTGATAAATATGTGAGGGATATATATCAAGCTAATGAGAAGTGTAACTAGTCACAAATTCAACTTAAAGAAGCAAACCTTGCCTTATACGAAGCAGGCGGCCTCTCGGAACTGATCTGTGGCAATCAAAGCTCCACGGACTTTCTGATTGCCAAGACGTTTAATATCTTACTTTAATGCTCTATAGTGGGTAAAAGGATTATATTAAGGATATATATTTGTTGTACATGTACAAGTGTCCCGTTTATTTTAAATAGTCTATGGACTGAATAAATTGATTTTTAACCCCATCATATTTCTTTACTTTGTTAGGGACGTTCCATCTTCAATTGGTTAATTCTGGGGTATACATTTAATAGTCATTCATACTGAATTACCTTAAATCAAGGAGTGCATATTCACAGGGGGCTTTTCCTAGCCCGCTCTTCCCTCAGGATGAGTATCTAGGCCATAGGTATTCTCATGTTCTATAGTGGGTAACACTCACAATACTGAAGTTTACTTGGCATGGGGTGCATGACCAGTGATATCCTCAAGCAAAGGGGAGTCGGCAAAACCCAAGAGATGAAGGCACTCAAGTGGTCTCAACACAAAAAAGGCATTTATTAGTTAAAAATAATCTGATAATTTTAAAAGAATAAATTGCTTTTTGTGTATTGAGACCACTGGAATGCATTCATCTCTTGGGTACTGTAACAGGGACATATCCCTGTTGAAGAATCTGCCTCTAAATCCAGCAGGGAGCTGGTTAAGTGCAGCCAGGCAATTGACCAGACTCCACCTGCCTAATTAGAGCTCTGTGAAAGAGTGTCATGTGAGACACAGGAAATAGATTTTCCTCAGTACAAGGGTGCTGACAAGAGGAAAGAGGTCTTGAGTGCACCGAAGGACTGTGCATTGAAAACAGGACAGAAGGGGACTAGACTTCTTTTCCAGGATACAGGACCAAGGAACCTGGACCCTCCAACACACCAAGACACCTGGACACCACTGACCTGAAGGGCCACCTGCTTTAAGGTACCGCTGAGACTTTGGGGGTGGTATACTGGTAAGGGTCTTTCCCCCCCCAGTCTTACAGATAGGGACTGGAGCGTGAGTTAGCCCTTACACAGGGATAGGTGTTTGTTGTTTTATGTATATTTTTGTTTGCTGTGTTATTTAAAGGAACAGGCAATAGAGCTTTATATAAGTTTCACCCTAAAACCGGTCTCCATTTTGCATACCTCTGCACACATCTCTTGCAGGTACTATTTTACTTTTGCCAGTACTTTCAAGTAAAAACAAAGTTGGGTGAAGGGGCGGAAGTTGCAATGTCCCCTCAGGATGATGTAATGTCCACAAGACACAAGGCCTTTTTGGCCTCAGTGAGAAATGTTATGTTTGGTTTTTGCCAACATTTTGAACTGAAGAACCTCATCCCAACCGTCAAGCATGGTGGTGGGAGTGTAATGGTTTGGGGCTGCTTTGCTGCCCAAGGACCTGGTCGGCTTGCCATTATTGACACAACCATGAATTCTGCATTCTATCAGAAGATTCTAGAGAAGAATGTCAGCCCATCCATCCATGGCCTGAAGCTGAAGCGAAAGTGGGTCATGCAGCAAGACAATGATACTAAACATAGAAATTCCGGATTTTAGTATCGCCAAGTTAAAGTCCAAACCTAAACCCAATTGAAATGTTATGGCAGGACCTGAAGTGAGGTGTCCATGCAAGGAAGCCCTCAAATGTCAGTGTTGAAGCAGTTCTGTAAGGAGGAATGGGCCATAATTCCTCAAAACCGATGTGAGAGACTGACCAGCAGTTACAGGAAATGCTTAGTTGAAGATATTGCTGCTCAAGGGGGTACCACCATGTACTGAATCTAAAGGTTCACATACGTTTTCACACATGGATATTGAATGTTGAATCATTTGTGGATAAATAAATGCTGAAAAAGTATCATGTTTTTGTGTAATTTGTTTAATCAGGTTACAGGTCGTCCTCGCTATCCAACGTTTCACTTTACAACGAATGGCATATTCAACGCTTTACAATGCAACCCTTTGGGCCATTTTTCGATGCTTGAATGTGTTATCCAACGTTCACCGCCACTGATTAACATGGGACTCACTTAACAACGGGTTCACTATCCAACGCTAGTTCCAAAACGGATTCCGTATCTTTATCTATTATTAGGACTTACATTAAGATCTACTAACATTTTCGGTTTGAAATATGTGAAAATTCAACGTGGTTCACAAACTTTTTCTTGCCACTGGATGTGTAACCCCCGCCCCCCCCCCCCCCCCCCCCCCTCTGTTGGGTTACTAGATGTAATGCCAGGGGTTTATAAGAAAAGAGATGCCAACCCAGCCCAGTAGCGACGCAAAAGTGTTGTGTCATGGGGGGATATAAGGCAGAGAGACTTCTGGGAAGTCAGGTTCCAGGAGTGCCAGAAGTCAGCATGGCAGGAGAGGTGGGACCTCGGTGAGTAGAGGTAGGAAATGTGCTTTCCCATGTATAGCGTAGGTCAGGCCCCAAACCCCCCTTTATTATATTTTAGTCAGGGACAGTACTAACATGTAGTCAGCTTCCATTAGTAAGGCCCATAGAGAAATGCATGTCCCACAGAGGGAATGCATACATGCCACAGAGGGCAACACAGGGCCACGCACAGACTTTTGCAAGGCAAGAATGTTAACAGAAGTAATTCCTATGAAAAGTAAGAAGCCTATACAGATGAAGAGCATTGTATGTGAAAATGTGAAAGGTACATATTTTCCATCACCCACTGGCAGTAGTTTTTGATCCCTCCTCGACAAGGGCAGAATATCCCAGATCAGTCTTCCAGTGATTTAACGGATTGCTTGATTTACCAGTTATGCAGAAGTGTATATATCACCCCCTTTCTCCCGGCTGTTAGGGTCACATTAGATAAATTAGAAAAATTAATGCTCAGTCTGTCAGGGCAAACAGTGGCAGATTTCCCATTAGGCCCGACCGGCGCCCAAATTTTGAGGCGGCAGAATTTGGGTGCGGCATGCGGGACCCATGCTTGCCACCCATGCATGCTTGATCGGCGCCTAACGGCCGCTCCTACACAATTAGACTGTAAGCTCCTCGGGGCAGGGACTCCTCTTCCTTAATGTTACTTTTATGTCTAAAGCACTTATTCCCATGATCTGTTATTTATGTTATCTGTTATTTATTTGATTACCACATGTATTACTACTGTGAAGCGCTATGTACATTAATGGCGCTATATAAATAAACACATACAATACAATACATGCGCGGACGGCTACATGATGTCACACGGCATGATGTTGCCATGGCAACGGGACGGTGCAGTGCTGGAAGAGGAGGGCAGCACTAGGTAAGTGGCGCCATTTTTTTTTAAAATTCGTCACTGAGGGCAAGTAAATGGTTGCGAGTTGTTGTGCGGGGCCGGGTGTGTATGAAAGGTACAAATAGCATGTGCACCAGGAAGTTTTATAAAACAAAAGCCTTCTTTATTAAAATAGTCCAGATTCACATAAAAAATAGACACGTCACCAAAATAAAATACACGGCAAAAATAGGGAGTGGGGATTCACCCAGAGGAGGTTCTTATCTTCCTTGCCAATTGGATGGACATGGATAGAGGAGTTTCTTGGAGTCAGATGCGCATACAAAAAACTCTCCCTCTTCGAGCCCTATATAACCAGTTCCATCATGTAGGAGTCCATATGGGATATACTGCACACGTTGTCCAGGTATCGACTGCACTAATATTCAATCATTTGCTTCCTAAAAGCGCTAACCACTTAAAGGGTACGTGTTACTATTTACATGGTTATTTATACTCCCCCCCCGCCCCCAGAACATCACTAAGGGGCAGCATCCGATGACTCACTCCAACAATAATGCCCACTACTACGTAGACCCCTTAACCTCATAGTAGCCAACTATGAGGGGGGCTACATATAGTTAAACTTTCTCTCATACATCCTATTTAATCATCACGGCCCCTACTTACTAAGCGATGCTATTCCATAAGATAACTTCTGCCAAAAGACACCTCATGCCGAATAAATGGCAGTCGTTAGGAACAGATAAAGAACAAAGTAAATATGTACAGTGCAAACTATCATTTCATATTTTAAACTCCTTTTAGTAGAGCTAAATCTTTCCACAAGAGATGATATGCTTAATTAAAACAGCAAAAGCATTAGACGGTCACACTAAATGAAAATAACCAGTTTTAGCTATGAGCCACCATACATAAACGTATGTCAAGTCACTTATCCTCTCTCTTTTCACTGCACGGTTAATAATATTCTTGCACAGGAATGCATATTCCTTATTCATGCAAGGATAAAATGGAGGTAGTTACTGTAGGTGTTGACATAAAACTAGTGGTTAATTACTCAATAAAAGGGGCTGTTTTCATGAGACCAAGTCTAAACTGACAATGCTTAAACCGGGCTATTTGTCAGCAGAGTGGTTATGAGATGCTTAGTCAAACCTACTGTATTCACTTCTCAGTCATCAAAAGAAAGCACTCTCACAAGTGAACTGGGCTTTTGTTATAACATGAAACAGCAGTTTCTGTAACTTAATTACTGTACTTTAACCCTTTGGCTTGATGGGGACAGGAGAGCATTTCTATGGCATCAAGGGGTTTAATTTTAAAACACAGTACTGCAGGGTTTCTCAACCCCAGTTCTCAAGACACCCCCCCCCCCGTCAAGTTTTAAAGCTAGCCCAGCTTCAGCACAGCACAATGACTGAGCCACTGATTGAGCCACCTGTGCTGAAGCTGGGATATCCTACAAAGCTGACCTGTTTGGGGGGGTCTTGAAGACTTGAGTTCAGAAACCCTGCAGTACAGTTTACCTGAGGGGACAGGTTAATTTTATTAGATTAATAACAAAAACATCATAGAAAAGATAGAAATTGAATGGCATAAAAGCTGCAAAATGTTTGCCACCACGCAATCTGTGTTAGGGTGTATACATTCAATCAAAAACTGTCCTTGTTTTGTACAATCCCACAGAAATGTGACAAATAACTGAACTACTGTATACAATTTAAGGAGAAATGTCCCCCTCTAACCACCAGTCTGACACAAACATCCGAAACTATTTGGGGGGCGGGGGTCAAGCAGTAACTTGCCTGAACTGGTTAAAGTAAAAAAACAAAAACTAGAAAGCACCTTGAAAAATAGAACGCCCCTCCAAAGTGGTTCTCATGAAAATAAGGTTACTAAAAAGCTCCAAGGTTAATGGGGGAAAAAAAACAATAGCCAAACTGAGAAAGAACACACATCACAAATAAATTCATTTTTGGATTTAAAATAAATCCACTTCTGGAGAGGACCCAGGGCTGGGATCTAACAATATGGCATTGCTTTTGTTGACTATCTGTAATCACTGTGCTGTGCTGCTACACTGCTGTACTACTGCCAAAACCCTCTATTCCCCCTCCTTTCTTTTGTGTGCTCCCCACTGATGTACTGTAAGTAAAATACCAATACAATTTGTGTGACAAAAATAATTGCAGTGTTAGAATACAGCATAATTACTACAGCCGTAAACAAGTGCAAAATATAAATATACAAAGTATCCAAATACTAATTTAATAATACTTATGACTATCTTCCAGTCTTCTTAAATAGTTAATTCTATGAAGGTTTCCTTCTGTACATTTTATGTAGGTTATGACAACTTTTAGGAAACCCGCATTGAAGTTCTTTATAGATGAAATGATAGTGTACACATCTTTTGAAACTTCATAGGCTTCTTCTTCAAGTGTAGAAACTTTTCTGAAGCCAGGGTCACGTTTGATGTGTGAATGGCTCCCGATCTTCTCCTCGTGGGCCTAGCAAGTCTTTGGTGTCTGTGGAGTCACTCTCTCCGTATTGAGATGGTGCGCTGGTGTTTACGCTGAAGAGGCTCCTTACGTAGTCTTCAGTGCGTTGGACTGGATTCTCTGAGGCAATCCGTCTGTACGGTTGCTCCCCGCCATACTGTTGCGCGGCTGCTTCTAGGACTTCAGCTTCGGCTATGGCGGCAGCGGCTTCCTTCTCTTGATTAAGTGCCTCTAGTTCCGCATCAAATTCGGTTTTCCTACACGCATTGGCTGCGGCAGTAGCGGCCGTGGCGGCGGTAGCAGTGGCGGCGTTAGCGGCAGCAGTGGCGGCGTTGGCGGCAGCAGCGGCTGTCTGTTCCTCCTCTTCTATGCGCGCTCTTCCTGCTCTTATGGCTGCCTCTCTGCGACTATATTCGGCCCTGGCACGTGCGGCCTCTGCGGTGGCTCGCGCTTGGTAGCGTTTGTGCTTGCGCTGGACGCGTTAGATTGCGCTGATCTTGCTGACCTTGATGAGTGCCTGGATGTGTTTGAGCGCTGCGATGCGGTCTCCAGGAGGAGCTCTTTTCTCTCGCTTTGGGCGTCTACGATGGCGGTTCGCACGCGGCTGTCTCGTGTCAAGTCAATATTGTGCTGTAAGTCCCTTTCTTGCAGGCTTTCACCGGTGTTAGCCCTGGCCAGGTAAGTGACGTATGCCTCTGACAGCCCTTGGTAGCGTGCGTGATCTATCTTTAATTGAGTTATTGCCTGCTCGAGCTGTTGTACAGAATTGCCAGCGCCGGCGACATTGCATATCCCAAGTGTGGTAGTGTTCCAGGCCAACTCTAATTTAGCGCGGTGCGCTTCAATGTCAGTCTCGTATTTTTCGCGGGCCTTTTGTGTCAGCGTGACTGTCCGTTTGGGCCTTGCGCCTGCCTGCGCCTGTTGCGGTTGCGCGGCGTTCTCTGTGTCTGAGTGATCGCTTTCCTGCGTGATGTCTGGTGAGGCTCTGAGTTCTGCCATGCTGTAGGTGTGTGTAGGCCTTTAGCCAGTGCGTGTGGCGTGCGGTCTTTTACCTTGTCAGCGATGGGCGTCGGTCTCAGATGATGCCGAGCGGTGTCCTGCAGCGTGCAGCGTAGGGGTAGCTGTACTCACAGGTGTCCGGTGGTTCTGACCCGTGTCCTGGCGGGTGTCCGGTAGCGTGGTCCTAGATTGTGCTAGCCGTGGGGACGTGCGCAGGGGTAGGTGAGATGGTGGCTCCTCACTATGGGGCTGTGCAGAAGGTGAGCTCAGACAGAGAAAGGCATAGGTTTGGTGTAAGAAGCACTGTTTGTTTGCAAAGCTGCTGCGCAGTTTGAGCTACTTCTTGTCTGTTAAGGCTGCAGGCTGTGTGCAGTTTGCTGTATAAGCTGCTTGCTGTTTCTTTAGCATAAAGGCTGTGGGTAGCAGCTCCTCTGTGTGTGTCCCCAAGGTACACGGTCCTCTTTTTACTTTTCTGAAGCCAGGGTCACGTTTGATGTAGGCAAGAAATGCAACATTGTTGCAAGTTACACAGGCACAGTATGTGCGTGCAAACTCCATGCAGCTGGGAATAAGATCTGACAGGCAGAAGCTGCAAAGGAGAGAGGGGGGTGAGTCAGAAATTTAGTTCTTGTTCCATGACAGAAACCTATGAGGTTTTGAAAGCTATGTATACTATTATTTCATTGAAGAAGTACTCTGATGGTCCAGTAAAAGGTATCTCTGCCTACATCAAATCTACTTTTCTCCAACAAGGCTACTAGAACTTTGGGTCATTCCGTGTTTTTTTTTTTTTTTTTGCTACCTTACTTGTTAGATCATATTGTAATATATTAATGATATTGTATGGCTATAGAAGTCCTGTTTGTGTTGTGTATATTACTGTGCAGTACTACTTTGAGGGAAAGTGCTATAGTGGAGGACTTTATCACCACCCTTTTATTCTATTAATTAAAAAAAAAAAATCCTCATACTCCCCCTGAAGATCGATGTGCACTCGGATATATTTTTTGACGTCTACAAGGTGTGTACATTAACATCTACTACAAAACTACAAACCAGCATTGGGTTGCTTTACTTGGATTGTCTGATTCGAGTCACACATAATTTTTTTTTTTTACTCTGCTATACAAGCAATACATGTGGCCCTTGTGGGTATGGACAGCCCAAATGTGTCCTTTGTATATAAGAAATGGCTATATTTCCAGTAGAATGCCTCAAGCATTGCTCGCTTGAGCTTCCATAACCAGACCAGGTGGGATTTGTTCCAGGGAAGCAGACTTTAGATAACCAATTTAATACAAAAATCCTTCATTGGGTTCAGTTATAGCCTTGGCTTTTCATGCACAAAAATTCTGTTTGCAAGGTCAGCTGCAAGGTCAGCTGCAAGGCCAACTCCAGTCCTCATGGGCCACCAACAGGTCAGGGTAGGTTTTAAGGTTATCCCTGCTTCAGAACAGGTGGCGCAGTAAAAATTACGAGTCACTGATTGAGCCACATGTGCTGAAGCAGGGATATCCTAAAAACCTGGCCTGTTGGTGGCTCTTGAGGACTGAAATTATCCAGACCATACCTGGTATGTAGGTTTGGGAATATGTTTCTGCATTAGTTGCATGCTCTTTATTCCTCCCGGCACAGCTCCTAACAATAACTAACAGCTGGCACAGCCCAACGGTCAAAAAGATCTGGATGCATTATGGGGACAGCAAATCACATGCAATAGCCTGCATCACCTAATATGAATGATTAAATCCCATGGATTTCACAAAGTAATGTCTCATCAAAGCATTTTAAACATATTTTTGAATTTAGTTTGTAAACAGGGCATGTTAAGCTGAAATTATATATATTTTTTATTTGTCTTTCCAATCATAATTAGAACCAGGGGATGTCCCTAGCTGAATTAAGCTATTCTCAACTGCAGGGACCCCTGTACAGTACCTGTATTTTGTATCATTTGGGGAAATGAAAACAGCAGTCAGGTCCGCCAACAGAAATTGGTGGGTTTGGGACAAATATAAGAAGCACCCCCACCCCACCTCGAGGCACTGGGCGGCTGGAGAAGGTGTAAGCTTGGTGCTACATAGAGGTATGGGCATGGGGGGATGGTGGGAAGGGGTATACAGAGTCATGGGTCTGGGGGGAGTTATAAGGAAGTAATGGGCTTAGGGGGCAGGTAGCATAGTGCACAGAAGCTGCTGCATGGGGTTACCTGCGGCCCGCAGATGGGTCTGCTGGAGGCACGCGAAAGGGGAGTCCAGGCCAGAGGGACAGAAGGGCCCTAGAGGCACACGAAAGGGGGGGCCAGATGGGCAGCGGCCAGTGAAGGGGAATGCCTGTGGATGGGCCTGCTGGAGGTGAAGAGGAGCTCAATCCTAAATAGACGTAAACCAGCAGAGTGGAGAGGCTGCCTACAGTATACACTGTAGTGTCGCTGAAAGGGGGCCAGAGCGCCTTGATTGATCAGGCCACGGACAGCAGTCATGGATATCCCCCCTGTTGCCTGCCCTGAGGTAAGCCAGAGGACTAATAAGATCAATAAGAAGCTCCAGTGTCATCATGATGTTGCGGCTTTCGTGTTTTTTTCCCCAAATTCAAAGATACATTTTTTTGCAATCAGAAGGTTTCTTAGTTAAGATTAGTGCAGTTCAGTGGAGACCCCCTTGGTTCTAATTATGAAAAAAAAAACTGGGGGATTGCTGCTTTAAATATTTGTTATGCTTATTTAGATGTTATCTATGCAGTTACTGTTTTCCAAGCAGCATAAGCTGCTATTTTTTCCTAGATAGAACTATGTAAGGTGATTTTGATACACACCATGGTTCGCCTTTTTGCCACAAAATGTTACTGGTCTATTTTCTCCCCTTTTTTTTTCTGTTATGTATTCTTTAATATTCTCCTGAATTTCTAACACCGATTTTTTCATTGTCATTTAGTATCCTGGGTCTTCCTTTTTTTAATTCGATTTTTCTACTGTGAATATTGAAGATTTTACCTGTGAACGCCCACAAGCAGCTACTTATTCTTGTATTTTTTATGTTTTGTCTATCCTGTATATGCTTTCTGAAAGATGTTCTCTTTTGCAGACTTCTTAAAATGTAGCCACAAATGTAATTACAGATTTCCTTTCAGAAAGCTTGCAGTAATTCATTGAAACAGACTGAAAAATACACAACTATAGCACTATACCCTAAACCAATCAAATGTATCACATATATAGATAGTGTTTATAAACAACCTAATGTAACATAAACATTCAATCAAGTAATATATCAAAAATGGAAGAAGTTTAGAGTGTCCACTTAATTTAAAAGTCTTGCAGCTCTGAGTCCTCTGGGATTATCCACATTCCATAGAAATAGTCCTTGCGAAATAGAGTCCTCCTTGGCGCTGGTACTTTTTACTCGTGCTCAATGCAATTCAGGAAAAATAGAAAAATGTAGAGAACAGTGTACAGGCATACCCCAGAAATATGGAGAACAAAAGCGCACTAGCAAAAACGGAGCAGGAAGGACTCAAAATCAAAAATGAATTAAAAGGGCACTTTAATGTGACAAAAGACCCATCCAATGCGTTTTGAAAGGAAAAAGAACGCTGTGACGTTCGAAACGCGTTGGATGGGTTTTTGTCACATTAAAGTGCCCTTTTAATTCATTTTTTATTTTGGGTCCTTCCTGCTCCGTTTTTGCTAGTGCGCTTTTGTTCTCCATATTTCCTGTATACTGCACATCTGAAGCTGCACAGCCTGCCTACCACTACCAAGATGTGAGTATTGCTGATGATCAGGGGAACCTGCCAATGAGAATGAGGGTGAGTGGGCTTGTACCTTCTACCACCTGTCTTCAGGAGGATAGTACCCATACCAGTGCATATTAAGTACTATATCATACTTATTTTACTTTGGTTAGTGGTTTGGCTTACATTATATATTATACCTGCATTGGAGCGCTTTAGCGTATTTTTTCTATGGTGTACAGGCATACCCCGCATTAACGTACGCAATGGGACCGGAGCATGTATGTAAAGCGAAAATGTACTTAAAGTGAAGCACTGCCTTTTTTCCACTTATCGATGCATGTACTGTACTGCAATCATCATATACGTGCATAACTGATGTAAATAACGCATTTCTAACAACAGGCTCTATAGTCTCACCACTTGCGCACAGCTTCGGTACAGGTAGGGAGCCGGTATTGCTGTTTAGGATGTGCTGACAGGCGCATGCGTGAGCTGCCATTTGCCTATTGGGCGATATGTCCTTACTCGCGAGTGTACTTAAAGTGAGTGTCCTTAAACCGGGGTATGCCTGTATAATGACACACTAAATTATGGACAAAGTCACCTCTGTACAGTTAATACCACCAAATACTATTCCAATAAATATACCAAATGGTGATGAAGGTAACCGTATAGACACACCACTACCCAATTAATAAACCTATTACAGCTTGATTCGGTAACATAGTGAGTCCCAATAGATTCAGATGTAACCCTTTAAAACAAAAGTATAGGTTTAATGCACTGTGGATGATTTCTAATGGAAATAAACTCACAAATAAGGAGCTTGATGATGAAGTTTGCACCACCAACACTTAACAAATTTCTTCGTTGTTTAAATGCATTCCAACCTTTTAAGCCTGGTTGTGGGGGCCCTTTAGAGCAAGCATGTCAAACTCAAATGCTAACAAGGGCCAAATAAACAAGGTTTAAGTCTAGGTGGGCCGCAAAAAAAAACAACTTACATTTTCATAGAAACGTAGGTTTATTTCGAAAAGTTGTGTGTGTGTGTGTGTGTGTGCGTGTGTTGAACTTACTAACCGAACCAAAAAAAAAGCCAGACGTGAATGACTTCTGAACACATTAACCAGTGTCAGGATGCCCCCTCTTAACAATTTCCAAAGCAGCAATCCCACCTGGGATCTTACCTGATCCGCAGTCCCTCAAGGTACTATACTGGAGGGGAGGTGTTATCTACCTGTCTTCCGATGTCTCCCGTGTGAAACTTGAGTCAGATCTGGAAGAAAGCAGAATAGGTTATTTCGGTGTAGGTATAGTGCAGTTAAGATAAAACAGAGAGAGTGGGTGAGGGTGACAAACAGAGGGTGGGAGAGAGAGGGTGGGAGAGAGAGAGAGGGTGGGAGAGAGAGAGAGAGGGTGGGAGAGAGAGAAGTGTGTTGCTGAGTTATGGAGTTAAGAAGCTGTTAAAAGGACAGTGTTGGAACTGTGACCAGGGACCTGGTCACAGATAGATATCCCTGCGGGGATAGGGAATCCCTACATTAGGAGGACTATACCTTTCAAAGGGAAGTACGGTGAACAATGGAGGGCTAAATTCACCCATTGTGGAGGGCAGCTGGCCCACCATGCAAATAAAGATGTTCCTGTTAAAAGATACCCTCGTGTGTAAGTGTGGAGTGATTACACAGGGGGCTGCAATACAGAGGAGTTCCTCAACCAGGACCATCCACAAGCGGACGCTGGGATCCTGATGAGGTGGAGGCGCTGCACTGGATATAGGTAGGACTCAGCACACTACCTCAGCTGCCTGTCTGGGTTGGCAAATCCCCACACACCATCATGCGGGAGACTCAGGAGTCCTGTTGCCAACAGGTGCACCACCAGACATCACACTGTAATGGGGACTGGTTAGACCACAGGGGCCAATATGAGATTTGGGTGGGTCAGGCTAGTCCAGAAAATCCGTTACATATGTGTGTGTGTGTGTGTGTGTGTGTGTATATGTGTGTGGGTGTGTGTATGTGTGTGGGTGTATATTAGTGTGTCACCACAAGTACCCAGTCACCCACCCTCTCCCTCTCCCACCCTCTCACACCCACCCACCCACTCACCCTCTCCCGTCCACCCACTCACCCTCTCCCGCCCACTCAACCTCTCCCGCCCACCCACTCACCCTCTCCCGCCCGCCCACCCACCCACTCACCCTCTCCCGCCCGCCCACCCACTCACCCTCTCCCGCCCACCCACCCACTCACTCACCCACCCTCTAAGTCACCCACCCTCTCCCGCCCACCCAGTCACCCACCCTCTCCCGCCCGTGTATATGTGCGCATGTATGTGTGCGTGTGCGCATGTATGTGTGCGTATGTTTGTGTGTGTGTATGTGTGCGTGTGCGTGTGCGCATGTATATGTGTGCGTATGTATATGTGTGCGTGTGTGCATGTTTATGTGTGCGTGTGTGCATGTTTATGTGTGCATGTTTGTGTGCGTGTATATGTGCGCATGTATGTGTACGTGTGCGCATGTATGTGCGTGTGTGTATCTGTGCGTGTGGGCATGTATATGTGTGCGTGTGCGCATGTATGTGTGCGTGTGCGCATGTATATGTATGCGTGAACGCATGTATACGTGTGTGCGTGTATATATGTGCGTTTGCGCATGTTTATGTGTGCGTGTGGGCATGTTTATGTGTGCGTGTGCGCATGTTTGTGTGCGTGTATATGTGTGCATGTATGTGTGCGTGTGCGCGTGTATGTGTGCGTGTGCGCATGTATGTGTGCGTGAGCGCATGTATGTGTGCGCATGTATATGTGTGCGTGTGCGCATGTATACGTGTGTGCATGTATATGTGTGCGTGTGCACGTGTATGTGTGCGCGTGCGCATGTATATGCGTGCGTGTGCATATATATCTATATCATACAAACACATACATACACACCTAAGCTCCGCAGGGCCCTGTGCCTGCAAAATGTCTTTTAATAACACATTGTACACATTCACATAAAATTAAATATACATATTGTTTACAGTATTATATATACAGATTTGATTTTAAATGAGTTGTTAATATTTAACATTAACTACACACGTGCAATGGAATAAGGTTTAATTAATTAATTCTGAGCTACTCTCCTTTTCTGCTGCTGCTGCTCTGTCAGTTCTGGGGGAAGATCATGTGACCAGGCAATGACTGATACATTTGTGCTCCATGCTCGTGCACGGCTGTGGTGGGGGCAGGCCTCACAAAGGGGTGTGCCAGAGCCTGTTACATTAAAGGAAGAGGTTGTGCCTTTCTAAAGGGTTGCTATAGAAACAAAAATGCTCGTTACATTAGAATACATAAAAAATTGTCTTTCAAAGTTGTTTTTAAAAAAAAAGAAAATGCTACAAGTATTTTCTCACAGTACAGAACTGATTTATTAAAAAAAACACACATGCAGGATATTGACTGAACTGCAGCTTTAATCACCCATACAGTGCTAGCCCTCAGTGGCTTGCTACACAGCCCATGTTAAGCCATTTACAGCACCGTCAGTAGGGCCATGCTATTAGTGAAGTTTGTATTGTTTTGCTGCATTATCTGGGTGACAACTCTATAATGCCAGCTATTCTGAGTTAGCAGATCCTCAAATTAATATTAATAACACAATCAGCCAAACGAGGAATTCTCAGCAACTGATGCTGATAACGCAAAATAGCCTCATCATATTCCTCTCCAGCTTGAGCAGGAGCTGAATACTCATCTGGATGTACTCCAGTGAGTTCTAATGTCACTGTTCCCTCCTATTGCTGCTTATTATTATTATAAGAGACATCCTGGGAGCTCTCTAATGCAACGGATGGGTGTCTGTGCGATGGTCCTTCAGAAAATTACAAATACATGCTCAAATACATATACCAAAACAAAGTTATTATTGTAACAAAATAAGTATGGGTTTTGTGTGTGTGTGTGTATAAACATAAATGTGCAATAAATTGAATATTCCTTTAATAGGATGATTAATAAATTATTTTATAATTTATGTAATATAAATAATGATATAACAGTTTAATTATGTGATATAATAGGCAACTATTATTTTACATTACTATGAAGATAACATTGAAAAATGATTACTTTACACTTATACATTAGACATATAAAAATAAGTGGTGGCCTGTAGTGAAGTACACTTGAAGATTATGAGACCTTGTAAGCATCTCACATATAGATTATTGTGAGAACTGCCCACCATATGTATGTGTCACTGACATGTAATTAACACTATTATAATATGTATGTAATACAAGGTTGGCAATAATAGAACATTTTTGCATTATATTGATGTATTATATAAGATGTCTATTTTAACTTACCAGGGCTCTCCTGAGGAAAATCCCCTGTCCATCGTTGTTTGAAGGCCTACAATATAAGCAGTTGATATGACCTCCATCCTTCTCCTCTCATATGAGGACACAGATAGCTCTGGCGGTGGCCCCCCTCACGTGCGTCTGATCTCAGCAGCATGGTCAGCAAGCTTCTTCTTCAGTTTTAACTTGCTATGTGTCCACCTTGTTTTTCAACATATCACTGTGCACACAGCATTCTCTTGGACATTTATATCCTGAAGAATTTGGTACCAAATGCGTTTTTTGTCTGCTGTGCTGGTTAAGTAGCACAGTTCACACCCAAGAGTTTGGGATGGTTATCTACTATAGCGTTAAGAAGTATCTCCAATTCACCATCAGTGAATTTTATGCACCTACAGTACGCCTAGACTCTTTGGCAACAGCCACACCAGAGGTAGAAGCTTCCTCAGCCGTGTTCATGTCGTTATGATGAATTGGCTAACAAACTTTCTTGTGCTGTGTATTTATTTTAAATTTAAAGTGTGCCTGGGCGTTACGTTTAGGTACAGCACACGCATAATATGGTTGGAACGCGCTAGTGTGAAAATTGGAACGCAAAGTGGATTTATGCTATGTGTTATTGTTTATCTTGTTTCCCCAACCCAACATTAAAACATTTCCAATATAACATTCTTTTTAAAAAATATATTTAATTTATAAAAAAAAATACCAGGAAGTAATACATTGAGAGTTACCTCTCGTTGTCAAGTATGTCCTAGGCACAGAGTTATGATAACAATACATGGTTGCATTGAATGAACAGTGGTTATACATTCTATTTACAGACATTTCATTGACAGTTAGGCCCATAAATCATATATTATATTATCTCTATGTAACAGTTACAAACAAGGTTAACATTGATTGTGTTAGGAGAGGTAGGATAGGCCTGCAATGTGTTGTGTTAGAAGACTTTACCCAACCCAGTAACCGAGCGGCGAACAGCAACAAACGGCTGACACCCTTTGGCTGCTGCCAAAGGCTTTCCGCCTTTGAGGTGACGCAGATGAAGGGGTTCTGAATTAATTCAACTGGGCTTTGACATTCCTTTGTCCAGAGTCACAAACACTGCAAGGGATGGGGCTGACAAAACACATAGCACGTACAACAAAATACCTGCTGCTCAACCAAATTTGGTGTGTATTAAATCCATAACAAGGTGCATTAAGGGAAGGTTGGACATATATACACACATAGGGTTGATCAAAGAGAGGATCAACCGAAAATAATCCCTATTATGATGCACTTATTAAATAACATGTATCGGATATATATTAATCTAGGGGTGTAAATATCCCCTTATAGGGCCATCCTTTTGGATCAGCGGAACAGATCAAATAAACCGGTTGGGAGCTGCACAGCTGAACGAGTTGTATTGCGGTTGTTTTCTATCCACACGATTTATGTTTTTTCAACAAATGCATTATACTATCCGGGGAAACCACGGGATATGCTCACGCCTATACGAGAGCTCCATTATGGTTCATACTTAGGTTACCGGTATATTCTGTATATATGGCATAATAAGAACAATTTATCTGCATCCACACATATCCCCTATGAAATGGAATGATGAACCTACTACAAATACGGTTCCTTTTGGGGGAAACATGATATAATACTGAGAGATACCTCACTAATCAAATGCCTCTATATATACCTTACTACCAGTTATATGCACTAGAGGCAGGGCCCCAGACAGATTTCCCAGGGCCCAGGACTACAGTTCTGACCGGGCCGTCCCCCGTCAGCAGTGTTGCGAGCCCCCCCCATTTCATACCTCGTGAGCCCCCTATATTTCCCTCCCTCTTCCTATGTATTTCTCTCCCATCTCTCACTTTCCACCCTCCATCAATTACCCCACACTTACTCAATCCCTGCCTCACATGTATTTCTCTCCCATGCGTCTCACTCTTACTCCCCCTTTCCTCACTCACCTCCTCTCTCCTCTCTCTCCCCCCCCTCCGTCAATTACTCCACTCTCACTCAATCCCCCTCCTAACACTCATTCCATCCCCCCCACACAATTCCCTCCACAAAATATACACCAAAAAACCCCACCCCAATGCAAAAAACTTGCCACCCCCAAATATATACAACCTCCAAATATATACAACCCCCCAAATATATACAAAAAAAACACCTCCCCAATACATATATAAAAAAACAATACATACTGTATAAACTTCCCCATACATATATAAATAAAAAACCAAATGCGTAGAAAAAAAACAAATACATAGAAAACCCACCCAAATATATTAAAAAACAAATACTGTACATATAAAAAAAAAACACAAATACATATACCCCCAATACATATATATTAAAAAAAAATACATATAAACCCCACAAATACATATTTAAAAAAAAAAACAATATTAAAAAATACATATTAACCCCCCAAATACTGTACATATAAAAAAATACTATTAAAAAAAACAATACATATATAAATAAAAAAAACAAATACATATAAAAAAAACAAATACATATAACCCCCCTCCCCCCCAAATACTGTACATATAAAAAAACACAAATACATATTTTAAAAAAACACCCAAATACATATAATCCTCCAATACAAATAAAGATACAAATACATATAACACCCACCCAAATACATATAACACCCACCCAAGTACATATAAACCCCCCCCAAATACAAATAAACCCCCCCAAATACAAAAAAAAAAAAAAAAATCCCCCCCCCCCCAAATACTGTATATATAAATAAAAAATACAGTGTATTAAAAAAAAAAAAAAAACAATACATACATACATACATACATACATACATACATACATACATACATACATACATATATATATAAACAAATACATATAAACCCTTACCTTGGAACTGGTCACAGGTGTCAGGCCTCTGACCGGGCCCGCTGGCTGCGGGGGGGGCCTGGCGGCAGGACAAAGCAGTAGTTCCTCACCTCTCGTGGCCACCGGGCTCTCCCCAGCTGCGAGCCTCTCCCTCACTGTCCCATGCTTGTCTTCTGGCGCGCACTGTGCCTCTCTGACGTCAGCACGCACCAGAAGTAAGCTGGGCTTTCCGGCGCGCACCGGCATGAGGGAGGCCCGGTGACACACTGACGTCAGAAGCGTGGGACAGAGTGAAGGAGAGGCCCGCAGCCGGCGGCTACAAGAGGTCAGGTCTAATTGCTTTGTCCGGCCAACGGGCCCCTACAGCCACCAGGCCTGGGACACTTGTTCCGACTCTGTCCCCCCACTGTCAGTGGCCCTGACTAGAGGTGATACCGTTCTGGACATCAGTACTCTCGGTATTTATACTCAGACCTTCTATATTATGTACATAGTCCTATGACCCATACAGTCAGCCTCAATAACCCCCTAAGGGTTTCATATCCCTATGTGACGGGTGCCTAATGGTATAGATTATATACACTCACCCACCTATTTTGAATAGATATCTCACCATCATTGTTTTGTAACCTTCTTTCAGTATATACACACACACCTCACACATATATAAGATGTCTTCTTGATGTAATAAAGTTTATTTTATATGTTCTGCTGAACCAGTAGGATGGCCCTATGAGGGGATATTTACACCCATGGATTAATATATATCCGGTACATGCTATTTCATGAGCGCATCACAATAGGGATTGTTTTCGGTTGATCCTCTCTATGATCAGCCCTGTGTGTGTATACAAAACAAATAGCAGCAAGCAACGACAGATGTTAACCCTTATGATGTTAGCATGCTGGTTCTGTGCAGACAGGAAAATGAAAAAATGTATGCTGCACACCAGTAAAAATTTAAAAAAGTATGATACATTTACCGATGCTCCGTGTTCCAGGGAAGACCTGTGACTCAACCAATATATCCAATGAATAGATGAACCAGGGCACTGCGGATTTTCCAATAAAATCTGTTAATGTGCCAAAAGCAAACACAACGTTTTGGCCAAACAGCCTTTCTCAAGTGAACTGGCAATTGCCACTTCACTTGGGAAAGGCCATTTGGCCGAAACGTTGTTTGCTTTTGACACATTCAAATAATTTATTGGAAAATCTGCAGTGCCCTGGTTGAGCTATTCATCTGTGCAGATTGGAGCAGCTCTTTGGGAACCCTTGCAGATGACCACCTTTGGGACGACACAAAAAAAAATACTTATACTAGTCAGATTATATTTTTTCGTCTATAAATTAGAATCAGTCGCCATGATTAAACCCATCGAATTTTACTAACAATAGTTCATGTTGGTCCCACATGGGAACTGCCATTTACAGTTTAATGTCATTGGCCGGGGCACGGGGACAGGAAGTGATTTGTCCAAGCCACCTATTTAGAAGCAAGTGTCTTAACTACAAAGCCACTCAGTGTAATAATATATGCACTAGTCTAATTTATCAATTGCAAAACAGTAGGTCGTTTATTGAAATGCAAACTTTGCAAAAACACTTCTTTATTAAACTTCCTGTAAATTGGGACCATTTGTGACGCACAGTAATAAGCCCAAAGTTACCACAACTTTATGGGGGTGCCAAATCAGTTTGAATCACACAAAGCCACCTATGCCACAAGTGCACTTTTAAAAGATGAAATAAAAATACCCTACTAAGAGCAAACCTGCCGGATTAATATATTTTGCAATCTGAAATTATATTACAGGGTTTACTATAAATTAATCTGTCACTTCATTCATAACAGTACAACATATATTCCTAATAATGAACAGTATAACTAGAGCAGTGGTTTTCAACACTCCTCAAAGAACGTAACCACTGAATACCAAATTAATGTCTGTGAATTCATTCATCATGCCTAAAATTTGGTGTAGCTGAGGTTTCGAGAAGAGAGTATTGAACAGTGAACTACCCTGTAAAAAGAATGCAAGTGATATTAAGATACTTTGATCAACGATTTTAAATGTACTACTCTACTCAAACCTATTGTAACTAGAAGGTGTAATTTGATATGAAGGTATACGACATATGAAGGTGGCACAAGTCACCTGTCGTATACCGAGTGTGAGAGCGTTCCACATGTGGGGAGAAGTGAGAGGAAAGGGTTTTAAGTGAGAGAGCAGTAGGGGTGGAAAGTTATGTGCAGACTGCAGGATATGAGCAGGGGCATAGCGAGAAATAGAAAAATGAGACGTAAGTAGCGAGGATGAGAAGAAGAGTGTAGAGTGTTGAAGGTGAGGAAGAAGGGGATCTGAAACTTGATGGGAAGCCAGGAGAGGGATTTAAGAAAGAGGTGAGCAGACACGTCTCCGAGAGAAAGTGAAACAATTGTTGCTGCAGAATTTGGGATCAATTGCAATAGAGAACACACCTGGAGTCAGTTGGCAGGTATGCTAGAGAAAGTGTAGACAGCCCCCAGTGTAGACAGGGCCCCCTTTAAAGAGGAACCAAGCAGAGCTGGAACAATCTTTGTATCAAAGCAAAACTGGTGCATTTCTTTAGCCATAAAATGACCAGATGTACTGTACAGTATTAAAGAAAAAGTTCTGTTGCTTTCCATGAGATTATTATATTTGATAAATCCTGTGCAGTTTTTGCCCTAGGACTCCTCTTTATCACCAAGGATATATAAGGTGTGGTGACCACAACTACACAAGAGCATTATTAGATCATTATCTGATTCATTGCACATATACCATTCTAAGGCCCATATCCACAAACGGGTGCTAATCTTCAACACTCCTTTACTCTCCTTCATCCATTTTTGTCTTTAGCATATATTGATTATATGTTGTTTTGTGTGTAAAATTATGAAAAAACAGCCATAACTCTTGATTAATAAAGAAAAAAACTGCCATTACTATCTTGGTTACTGTGGTTTATTTGAGTTCCACGTCCTGAAGTTAAGTCTGATAGTACCTAGGCGTGCAAAGCACCCACATGTACATCCTTTTTTTTAATTTTACCAGAAAATGCAGTTTGTATGTGTATTGCACATTTCAAACAGCATTATTGATCCTGGATAAGTGGCCTATAGATTCATCACAGGGTGTGAAATCTTTTATTGGATTAACAACAAAGTTTCTTATGAAGGTAAATTGTGTGTACAGAGTTTTCAAAACTTTACAGGTCGTTTCTTCATTGGCACTTTATAATAACAATAATATCAATAATAATAATAATAATAATAATATTTTCTTTCCTACAGATGTTGGCAAAAAAAAAGATTGGTCACAAAGAGAACTGACACTAGGATTTAAAGAAGCCTTTTCTTATAAAAAAAAAATGTTTTTATTTCAACTCTAGGTGGAAACAGGAGGTCTCCGGAGCTGAACCGCGTTAATTTCACCTCTGAGGACCCCATGCTCCCCGAGACACATACCTCTAAAAGGTGCTGCCGGTATCGAATGCAGGTTTAAAGGTCCTGTGGGCCGACAGTAAGCTGCAAGGGATGACGCTGCGGCTTACTGTTAGCACGTGTGACCTTTAAACAGCCATATTTTGTGCCCAACTGGGGCTGCTACTGGCAGCCCCCTCAGAGGTAAGTATCTCTGGAAGCAGGATGTCCCTGGAGTGGAAATTAACTCGGTTCAGCTCCAGAGACCCCCTGCTTCCCACCCAAGGCAAGACAAAACTTCAAGCGGAAATGCCACTTTAGAGGCAAAGACATTACCAATCAGCTACTTCTTCAGCCCATTCTGGTTATCCTTATGTTAAAATCATTCTGTCTGATTCTATTAGCATTTATAAAACATATACCCAGTGAGGTTTTTGTAGGGAAAATGGTTTAGATCTTCTGAAATTAGGCACAACACCACTACGCCGTCACTCGAGCTCCTCAACTCTGCAGCTTTGGCTGAATTCACAAACAAGACTCCTTCGCTTTCATGCCTCCTTTGGATTCAAAATCCGCCGCCCCATGGCTCTTGCCTGTGTTAGCCTCCTCCTTGCTCCTTTGGCATCCCAGCGTCAAATGACGCTGCGGACGTCACGAATGTGGCGTCGCACGTTGGCGCGTGGCCATGGAAACGCGACGTCATGACGGCATTTGATGTCGCGATGTCACATTGCCATGCCAACGAGATGTCATGTGACACCACGTTCGTGCCGTCCGCAGCATCATTTGATGTTGGGTTTCAAAAAGGAGCAGGAGGGCGGCAGAAAGGACGTGGCTGACACAGGCAAGTGCATTCCCATTAGGGCCGATAGGCCCAAGAGTGCAGCAAAAGCATATAGGCGTGGACATTTTTGCCGCCCTAGGCTTGGTCCTAAAGGGAAATCTGGCACCGTTCGCATGACCTCATAGACCTTTTCCAATCTGGTTTTCATAAAGATCACTAAAACTGTCCTTACAAAATGTAGCCAATGATCTTTGCCAAGTTAAATACCCAAGACATTTCTCCTTGATCTATCTGCTGTTAACCGCTCTCTTCTCCTTCAGATTTTACACTCCCTGGTATCCGCGACAAAGCCGACTTCTGATTCTCTTCATTATTCTACAGATCCTTCTCATCTACTGCACCAATTTTGTTTTGATACAAAGATTGTCCAGCTCTGCTAGGTTCTTCTTTATAGAGCCCTGGTACCCGCTGTCTACACTGCATCTAGCATACCTGCCAACTGGCTCCAGGTGTGATAAAAAAAATAAAAATCTCGGCCTGACTTTCTTTATATCAAACTATCCAGGAGACCATTTGAATACATGTTAACATAGAGGCAGATGGCAGGTATCATTTACTAATGCAACCCGATCTCTACAGTATGTCATCATGATATCTTTGTCCAGTCCTTGTATTTTTAATATCTCTGCATTTTCTGGAAAGTGGGAACTTGGGGGGACCAATGTGGGAATACAATTTCTGGATTGCATGGAGGTAGTCTGGCAATAATGTAAATCAGGGGCTTCCAGCCTGTGTTCAATGGGACACTGGGATTAACTAGGGGTTCCCAGAGACCAAATCTGGTGATGGTAAATATTATTTTTTCTTCAACACACAGCATTTTATTTTGCCATATCTTTTAATTTAACACAAAAAAGGTATTACATGTTATACTGTAATGTTATCAATTATATGTACTGTCCTGTAGAAAGCGGTCAGTTCAATTAGAAAGTATAAGCCCTTGCACAGCAATAGCATTTTAATGTACATAGGATAGATGGGTGAGGTTCTGCAAAGTGTATCTGCACTATACCGTATTAGATACACTTCCAGCATATTCAGTTCGCTACTATTTAACAGCAGTGAGTGCATGCTAATTGGTGGCTTTTTCATCATCCACTCTCCCCCTCTGGAGTGACGCTTGGACCTTGATACCGTTGTTTGTTCTTGTTCACTACAGGCATACCCCGCATTAACATACGCAATGGGACCGGAGCATGTATGTAAAGCGAAAATGTACTTAAAGTGAAGCACTACCTTTTTTCCACTTATCGATGCATGTACTGTACTGCAATCATCATATACGTGCATAACTGATGTAAATAAGGCATTTGTAACAGGCTCTATAGTCTCCCCGCTTGCGCACAGCTTCGGTACAGGTAGGGAGCCGGTATTGCTGTTCAGGAGGTGCTGACAGGCGCATGCGTGAGCTGCCGTTTGCCTATTGGGCGACATGTACTTACTCGCGAGTGTACTTAAAGTGAGTGTCCTTAAAGCGGGGTATGCCTGTATTTATTTCCCCTAGTGCACCTTCCTGCTTCATTTGTGGCTGAGCGGATTTCTCTTCCCCTTTATTAGTTCTGCAAAGTTGTAATAAATGTTAAGGAGTCACGGTACATTTATAAAAGGTTGCACATGCCTTAAAAGGTTGAAAAACGTTTCTATAAAATGATGAACCGTAATAGCCGACTCTCGATGACTCCTCAATCCTGTTCTGCTTATCAAACACTCCAGCTCCAGCTCATTGATTTGGGCCCATATTTTCCCATTCATTTTGCATACTGACGTCCTGAGTTATGTTATGATGGGTCTCTGATCCACAGTAAGCTAAATCTGACCCTTTTAGTGCTAAAAATGTCCTGCAGTCAGACGTTTCTTGGGTGGTTTTTTTTGTTTTTGTTTTACCAAACAGGCTGCGAGTCCACTGTCACGTGGCCTTGGAGCGGTATTCGGCTTACTTAACTCTTTCGCTGCCAGAGCGGCCTGTGAAGCATGCAACATTTCTAATGGAACAAATGTGACTTCAATCAGTAAAATGCTATTGATGTTTACAAAGCCTCAGATACTGGCGTTCGAATCGCCCGCATCGTAGCTTAACGAATCTACCCCAGAGATGGTCTTGATTGCACATTCAGTTTTCTATTCAGCATAATTAGTCTCTTTCTAGGAAACAGAGCACAGAGCGCCTGCCAGGAATGCCTGTGATCCAGTCTACTGGCTCAGCACTCTGGTTTACAGTTTGCCTTCTGATATTGTTGTGGGGGCAAGGGCAGGAATGTTCAGCAGTCAATGTTCTGGCCCCTCCTAAGGCTTGGTCTAAACACATTCCTGAATGTATGAAGTTGTGCTGTTTACATAACAACGGAACCTGCACTAAGGTACACTGCAATACATGCTATTGTGCTAGCCTGCTCTGTTGGTCTTGTCAAATGGCAATGAAATGTGATTCTAGCATGTAAACTTCAATGTGAATCACCAGAAAGGGGATCTTTGTGATACATGAACCTCTGAAAGGTATAGACAATATGAAGGCATATATGCGGCTGAAGTGCAGCCCCACTATATGCAGCAAAGCGTGCTGTTCCTTTCTATTGTTCATTATTTTACATATTGCAGAATCAGGGGTCCCCTAGGTCCCAGTCTTACATCTGTGAAACCCCCACCTGGGGTGGCAGCCGAGTGTCAGGGCCCATAGCTTGGGGAGCAAACTTTTACAAAATCACATGGTCTCATAGTAGCCATTCACACAACTTTCTCACCCGTGTCCCCCTGAAATAAAAACGATGCTGTGCATAGCATGTTATACTTTTAAACCCCTGAAATCATAGTAAAATGTAGTGCTTACTAGTGCCAATAAAAGACCGGTAAAAAAAAGTAACACGTTTAATGCCCCTCTGGATTGGTGGAGGATTTCAAGATCCGCCGGCTCTAGGCACTTACATGTGGCGGCCGCCTTCTTGCTGCCGCTCTCCATCTAATTCCCAATTGCAGCATTGAAAGACGCAGCGGACGTCCAAACGTAACGCCGTTGGTGACGTCTGCAGCATCATTTGACACTGCGATTCAGAAGGAGGAGGGTGACAGCAAGGAGGCGGCCGCCACCACGTCAGTGCCTTCCCATCAAGCCCGATAGGCCTGAGAGCGTAGCATCTGTACATGTGGGCGGACATTTTTGCCGCCCTAGGCCCGGGCCTAATGGGAAGTCTGCCACTGCCTCTGGCAGTGAACACATTAAAGTGACAGCTCCCCATATTTTCAGGTAACATGGAATTATTTTTCAATGAATACGTACACTTCTGGAAAAGCACAGCAAGTAATGAGAGATCCTTCCTAAGCCCCGTGTAACCCACTCAGAGACAGATGTAAACCATCACTGAGCATCAATGTGGTTCATTATATTGGTGGTGAAAATATTATTATTATCATCAACGCTCATTTGTAAAGCGCGCCAGCATATTCCGCAGCGTGAATGATGATATTTCCCCCTGTTTGTCCATTAAAAAAAAAAAAAAAGGTCTAGGAACTAATAAAATGAAAAGGAATAAGTGGGCTGATTTTGAAAAGCACCAACCAGCCAGCAATCCAGAATTGTTTGGTTTCTTAATGCTGTCCATGTTTGAAATGTGCCTAAAGTGTCTGTCTCCTTTAATCAGTTAATTATAGGGGACCTTTGCAGTGAGTCACACTCTGTCTGCCTGCGTTGGCTTTAGCATGTCCTCCACTAGGGGGACCAAAGGAACAGATAATGAGGGGCATATGCATTGAGGTAATAGTGGTGCAATTCTGGGGCAAAACAATCTGCACAATATGTACAGTATATTAAAAAAAATTTCAAACAATTAAAATCAATATAGAAAAAAGAAAAACTGCGCACCAATTGTGTATTTAGAAAAAACGTAAACAACTAAGTTTGCTTTAAAAAAAAATATGTATTGTATTGCACAGTTATTATAGCTCTTTTTAAGTAAAAAATAACCAAAAACATAGTTTGACTATTTGGTATTGACAGAAGTGTGGCTAGTGCTTCTCACACTGCATGATTAACATACAGTATGGGACATACAGGACATTCCCAATACCTTATATTTTTTTTATTATACCTTTGTTGTACCAACTAATACTATATTGTTACTTGTATTGTATGCAATGAACAGAATTGTACAAAGTAGCACATTTTCCTGTTACTATTGCATGTATGGGAAGAGGAAAATGTCAGCTTTTGCAAGAGCGAACTTTGTGTCACCAAAATAAAAAATAAAATATTACAGGAATTTGGTGGATAAATATACCAGTGACTCAATCTTTACCACTGCCTATAAGTATAAAATGTAACTTTAGCATCTCATATAATAAAACGATCTATTCTCAAACAGCAACATTCCTATGCGATCTACTGTGTCCCTGATACATTTTGTGGACATTGTCTACTCAGAGGGGTTGAAAAAGAACCGTGAAAATGTCTCACCACGGAGATGTTGCTATTTGAAAATAACTAATTGTATTATATGATACACAAGGCTATGTTTTATCCTTATACTTAGTGTTATAGATTTAGTCCAGAGAGAGATTGTATCAAGAAAAATAAAAGCAAAGGATATCCCAAAGTTACATGTCAGTGATATGGAAGCTCCTGGAGGTATTTCATAATGAATGCCACTTAATAAAACTTATTAAGATATGCCTACCTGGGGGGTCCTGTCGTGGAAAGCGACTACCTCTGCTCCCATATGTAGAGACTAGTGGTGTACCGAGTACCCCGAATTAGCCGTTAAACGGCACATTTCCAGCTACCCGGACATTACCCGGAACCGGCAACTGAGAAGTGGGCCCGGCACCGGGTAATACCCGGCGTCGGGTAATGTCAGGGCAGCTGGAAATAATCTAATTACTTACCTTTCTGAAGACATCTAGAACCAGCAGCAGCGGTCCTGTGGCGGTGGCAGCATCGGAGGGTGGGGGCGCTGCAGGAATCACTTTCCACAGCACGCAGCAGGTAACAGGGGTGTGGGCCACGTGACCGGAGCAGGAGACGAAGCGTTCCTATTGGACAGCCGGCTGTCCAATAGGAACGCTCCGTCTCCTGCTCTGGTCACGTGTTCCCCGGCGGCTCACACACACACTGTTTACCTGCTCCGGTGCTGTGGAAGTGATTCCTGCAGCTCCCCCGCCGGCTGAAGACACCTCCGATGCTGCCACCGCCACAGGACTGCTGCTGCTGGTCCTATATGTCGCCGCCACGCTGCAGGTAAGTGCCAAAACGGGTAAACGGGTACCCGGCCGGGTAGAACCTTTAATTTTGGCCAGGTACCCGTTACCCGTTTTTTTTTTAGAAATGAGGACCCAGTCCAACACTAGTAGAGACCCAGGATAATCAGCCTATTTCGTAGAGTATCTTCCAATTACTGATGACGGGTGGGCTATCAGCCAAAATATAATGTATTTATTTATAAAATCTTTTACCAGGAAGTATTACTGTACATTGAGAGTTAACGCTCGTTTTCAAGTATGTCCTGGGCACAGCGTTATGATCAAGTGCCCTTCAAACACATCTGAACAATGCCGGACTGCAGGTGGCATCCATGGGGGTGGAATTTGTTGGAGGGTTTTTTTAATCATGGCTGAATAAATTATATATTTTTAGTATCTTTTGGGCCCTCATCTTTACATTTTGGCTGTGCACTGCTGTTTTTGCTTCTATTTGCTATAGATTTAGCCATGTTCTAGTGGGGTTTTTTGCATATTGCCATAAAGTGAGATCTCTATTAGCCAACCTAGGTTTAAGCTTCTCTTATATTTATAATAAACATAGCTCAATTGCATGAAGAACAGTAATAAAAACTAGCAATACGGTCATTGTTATATAGTGCTGGTAATGTACGCAGCATTGTGCATACGATCTTCAGTCACAGGACACGCCTGCCACTGCTTCTCCCCATATGCCATGCTAGCAAGTCCATTTATAAAGACGTCTGAAGTTAGTACTAGTAGCTACCCAAAAATGATCCAGGAAAAAACATGGCTACTAAAACGCTATACTGTATGCACTCACAAAAAGTGTTCCGGTGCTTTGTAAGCTCTCTACAATTTTTACTATTAGTAATATTTATTTATTCTGTAACATAGTTGATGCATATGTTTTATGTTTTTGACATAATAAAAACAAGATTACAGAGCCACAAATTGGTCTGTAAACTTATTCTGATGGCTCCTGAAAAGTAAGATACTGTAATGCTATAACCCAGTATGCCATCACCTCCAATTATGCTCATGCTAAAAAGGAAGCATGCTGAACTGTAGTTGAAAGAAAGGTGGGGTTAGATTCCTGTTGATTTACATTAACTGTATTACTAAACTGATACAACTTATCAATATGGGTTTATGGGCAACCACTTCCTGTGTATTACATAATTAACACACTGTTGCACTTACTGGAAACAGGAGAGTTAAACCGTACTCCCTTCAGGCAGAGCTGCAACCACATGATGCAATATCAAGGGGGTTCAAGAGGGAGTCACCTTCCTTTATTGTAAATGATCAAAGGAAGTTATTCTAAGTTATTTTACATGTTTAAGCTACAAATAAAAAAAACGCAAAACATTAAAATGTAATATTACAACTAATGAGAACTGATCGTTTCCTTTCTATAATTAACACTTGTTCTCAATAAATGTTAGTGGCAGATAGGTAGCCCATGGATGTCAACTTCTTAGTGCCGCATTGGGGGGGGGGGGGGGGGGGGGAGGGGAAGGGATCTGGGCCAAAAGAAAATACATGTTTAATGTAAAAGTACCGACTTTAATGAATGAAGCTCTACTAAAGTCTACAAAACATTTGTTTCTAAATACAAACTTCACATTACAAAGCCAGTATAACCATCCTTACACTGATGAGACCCAAAAAGGTAGAAACAGCTGTCTGTGAGTTGCTTTACTGGCTATACTGAAAAACGGTGTAATGTGGCAGGCATAAACTTAGAGGGGTCCATGTTAAAATGGATTTGGAGTCAAAAAGTGATACTGTTTGCTCATTTGTATGTAATTTCCCAGAATCCCTGGCTCTAGTGTACGCAGTGGCGGATTTCCCATTAGGCCCGATAGGCCTGGGTCGAGGGCGGCAAAATTTGGGGGCGACATACAGAGGCCCCGCTCTTTTCCCCACTGATTGCCGGGAGAGAGGGGGCTCTGTAAAGGTCTCTTCCCTTCTCATCCTGTAGCATCGCAACGCCACATGGCGATGAGCTACCATGACAACGTAACGTCATATGGCGTAACGTTGTCATGGAAACACAGCAGCTCGTGACATTGCAGCGTTGTTTGACGCCACAACGCTGCAGGAGGAGGAGGAGCAGCGTGAAGGAGGAGGGGGTAAGTATCTATGGGCAGCAACATTTTAAATCCGCCACTGACTGTATGCTAAGAGAAGATGGGGAAGGAAACACAGGGTTACAGACCGGTCTGAGATATGTGAATGTGCTCACAGGTGGTACAGTATTTCTATTTGCTGTACGGTGGAGGGTTTTTGTCACTTTTCTACCCGCCATAACTTATATAATGTGTAAATACAAAATGAGACAGAGGAGCTAGTATTTTTTCTAACACTGGTGCTTCATATGGTTTCTGAAAACTCTTTTCAGCTTCATGTTGAAAAGGCAGCAATGCCCTTGTGTGCTTGTGTTTGTCAGAAGCAATTAGTTTGTGAAATGTAAAATAGTATGGGCGTCACAGGCTTACGTATACATTCGCTGTTTTCATTGTTTTAACTTCCTTTGTAACACTTGGATCCCACTGGGTAATACAATATGGGTGTGGGTGAGCAGAGGAAGGTTTATTAAAATTTTACCACCAGTGTTTACATCAACTTTCACCTTTCAAAAATAAAATAAAAAAATACAGAACATACATTCACTAATGGCTTTGGGGTGAGTTTTCTACCCTTCTGTGAAAATGGAGAAGAAAACTTTGCAAAGCTCATCATCTGGAGAAAAACACACATTTCACTGTAAAGTTGTAGTATATTACTGCAGTGTACCATACAGTAGTATATTAAACCTTCTGAATAAGTCTTGTGGATTTGGTTTTAGCAGAAGAGGTAGGATGCACACAGTCAGGCGCATATTACTCAGTCCCCACGAAGTTTCTGTGGTCACGAGTGAAAGCTGAAGTATGTGTAAGTGCATGTAAGACATCTGGATTGATTCATAAAACTTTGCATTGAGTGAACGACTAAATTGACACCCTTTTCCTTCTCAGCAAAAAATTATGTAGTAGGTACTTGTAGCCATGTACATAAAAAAAACAAAAAGGGGCGCAAAAGAGAAATAACAACGACACAATTAGTAAAACATAACATCGTTTATATATGTCTAAATGGAACATATAACACTTACATAAAAATAGAGGTGGATCACAGTGATCCTGAACATCCGCAATACCCCAGAGGATCGGGCCCCAGTTCCCAGAGGCCCCGCGATTTCAAAATCCCAGGTGTTTCACAAGGTGTAAAGTTCTGGCTCCAAAGATGATATACGATGCCGGATCAAACTTTTAGTCGGCGTCCTCGTGGGTATGCTGAGATGGCAGCTTCCGCAGTCATCGTCACGGACCTTACGTCACTGCGTATGACCTCACCAAAACGCGTTAAGTGTCAGAGCAACACTTCATCAAGGGTTTGTTCTTGTGATTCCCAGGCACTGTTTAAGTACCGGAGCCAAATGATATTTCAGTCTATGGGAATCTCACCAGATTACTTTACTCTTTGCCGTCCAATTAGTGCTACACAAATGAATTGCCTAACACATAAGCATACTTAAAAACATAAAACATTGACAGTACATATCACAAGCTGACACTAAACAAAATGTTAATCACTAACTTGACTAGTTAAAAACACAATGAACATGACAAACACAAGCACATAATGATGAAAATATTTTTTTTTAAATAATGAAAATAAAAATAACAATAACTATCCAAATAATGAATTACCATCAATTAATAAAATGTCTAAATAGACTAAAACCCTAAAAGACTGGTTAACCTTAAACCTGCTCACTCCACCGAAACAGCCCTCACTAAAATAACTGACGACCTCCATGCTGCTAAAGACAGAGGTCATTACACTGTGCTCATATTACTCGACCTCTCTGCAGCATTTGACACAGTGGACCACCCTCTTCTTCTCCACATTCTCCATACTCTAGGTATTCGGAACAAAGCTCTATCCTGGATCTCATCCTACCTCTCCCATCGTACTTTTAGTGTCTCTTCTGCTAACACCTCCTCCTCCTCTATTGATCTCTCTGTGGGGGTACCCCAGGGCTCTGTCCTGGGACCTCTTCTCTTTTCTCTGTACACACTCTCTCTAGGTGACCTAATAACATCTTTTGGGTTTAATTATCACCTCTATGCCGACGACACACAAATATACTTTTCAACACCTGACCTTACACCTGCTGTACAAACCAAAGTTTCTGAATGTCTCTCTGCTATATCATCCTGGATGGCCCTCCGACGCCTTAAACTCAACATGGCTAAAACAGAGCTCCTCATACTTCCTCCCAAACCTGGCCCTAATACCTCCTTCCACATTACTGTTGGAACTACAATCATTCACCCAGTAGCCCAAGCACGCTGCCTAGGGGTCACACTCGACTCCTCTCTCACATTCGCCCCTCACATTCAAAACATTTCTAAAACTTGTCGCTTTTTCCTCCGCAATATAACTAAGATACGCCCTTTCCTCTGTTGTTCGACTGCTAAAACTCTGACTCAGGCCCTCATTCTCTCCCGTCTTGATTACTGTAACCTCCTGCTGTCTGGCCTTCCTGCCTCTCACCTGTCTCCCCTACAATCTATCCTAAATGCTGCTGCCAGAATCACTCTACTTTTTCCTAGATCTGTCTCAGCATCTCCCCTCATGAAATCCCTCTCCTGGCTTCCGATCAAATCCCGCATCTCACACTCCATTCTTCTCCTCACTTTTAAAGCTTTACATTCTTCTGCCCCTCCTTACATCTCATCCCTAATTTCTCGCTATGCACCATCCAGACTCTTGCGTTCTTCTCAAGGATGTCTTCTTTCTACCCCCTTTGTATCTAAAGCCCTCTCCCGCCTTAAACCTTTTTCACTGACTGCCCCACACCTCTGGAATGCCCTTCCCCTCAGTACCCGACTAGCACCCTCTCTATCCACCTTTAAGACCCACCTTAAGACACACTTGCTTAAAGAAGCATATGAATAGCACTGTGGATATTCTGAACACAGGATACATAAAGATTGGCCCCCTGCAGACGCACCAGAACTCCCTCCTACTGTCTCTGTACGTTCTACCTACCTACCAATTAGACTGTAAGCTCCTCGGGGCAGGGACTCCTCTTCCGAAATGTTACTTTTATGTCTAAAGCACTTATTCCCATGATCTGTTATTTATATTATCTGTTATTTATTTGATTACCACATGTATTACTACTGTGAAGCGCTATGTACACTAATGGCGCTATATAAATAAAGACATACAATACAATACAATACAACACAATACAATACAACCTAAGGATGAGCACATCTCATCCTAAATTCAATTGAACCTACACTTATGCAAGTGTTATATGTTCCATTTAGACATATAAATTATATTATGTTTTACTAATTGTGTCTTGCTATTTCTCTTTTGCACCCCTTTTTGTTTTTTATGTGCTTGGATTTGCCCCGCTGATCACGGGAGATTGGGAGCTGCAAGGAGAATTACACTGCCTGTGATGAGATAGGAATCAAGGGACAGCACCTACTGTATTTCCTTAAATATTTGAAGCCATGTAGCCTTTTTGGCTACTAATCTGCCCTGCCTAACACATAAGCCCTTGTACCAGTGCCGGCAGTTTTAGGGTTAATCCGGGTTTTCCCCTGGAGTAAGCAGCTCCCTTGAGTGACAGGGGGGGGGGGGGAGGTAGGCCTAAGGTCTGTGTGCTGCCCTTTCCTGTGCTCAGACCTAGGACCCTCCCCTGGGTACTTAAGAGGCTGCGCAGCCAAATTTAGGAGTTGAGTTCCAGGGAGTGTGGAGTCAGGGCTCTGACCACCTCCTTCCCCTCCCTTAGGGGAGGGGGACATCTACCTCTTATTCCACTAGTTGAGTTCCAGGGAGTGTGGAGTCAGGGCTCTGACCACCTCCTTCCCCTCCCTTAGGGGAAGGGGGACATCTACCTCTTATTCCACTAGGGAACGAGAGAGGAGCTGAGGATAGACATTAAGGGCCTCAAGCCCTGAGGGTCGAGTCCAGGGACTCAACACACATTGGCACGAAAAGAGGACAGCAACGTGATGACATCATCATGCAAGACTGTGAGGACATATCCAGAGTCAACTCAAATTCACACACAAAAAATTAGCACAAATTGGGTACGTACATACACCCAGACACTGACAGGTATATTCATAGTAGAATAGGCTTTACGCTGCCCTTGAGGAGCATAGGCATGGCTGCAAGGTGGACCTGCTCCCCAGTACTATTATTATGATTTATTTATAGGGTGCCAACGTATTTTGCAGTGTAGTCCAACAAGGATGAGAGACAATAACGTAAGAAATAATCCCATATATTACATTTACACACAGTGGTGTGAACGGTATGATGGTCCTTGCCCAAATGTGCTAATAATCTACAAAGAAGATTACACTGGTTAACTCCTTCAGTGCTAGCCCCTCGAGCACTTAAAGGGTTTAAACTGAGGACCCAGGTCAGGCCTACTGTCAGCATGGTAGAGTATATAGACCTGAGCATCTTCTAACCCAGGGGACGGGCCACTGCAGTACTCAAGGGCCACCAACAGGTCAGGTTTAAAGGATATCCCTGCTTCAGCACAGGTGGACTAATCAGTGGCTTAGTCAATGACTGAGCCACCTGTGCTGAAGCAGGGATATCCTTACAACTTGACCTGTTGGTGGTCTTGAGGACTGGAGTTGCCCACCCCCATTCTAATCTGTGCCGAATCAAAAAAGTCCAGAAATCTTGGCATGGTAGACACTGACTCCCACACCCACGTCTCGCTCTCACTCTCCCTCCCTTCTCATCAGGATTCCATACCAAAGCATGCATCGTGATGCAGCCACAGCGCCCATGCAAGGCGACTAGACGCAGCCTAAAGAACGGCAAGACATGACCACTTATTTCCAATTGTAACCTTCCCTGTGCCCACAAAGATAGAGAAAATGCTGGCCTCATACAGTGAATACAGTGGTCTGGGGCTTTGATGAATCACCCCTAATTGTTGCCTTGGGAAGGCATTTTTCATACATAATAGAAACATCTGTTTACAGCTCTGTGATGTGGGGATCTAAATAGAAATGTGGCTTATTTTGAGAGCAAACATAGGCTCGGATCAATATTTACTTCATGGATTACCTGTTAGATCAAGGGAACAGATACTGTAAGTCTCTGGAACACATCAAAATGCTCCTGGCAGATATACTGTATACACACACACACATACATACCTGGAAAACATCAATGTGCTCCGGGCAAATATAATATAATAAATAATAATAATTATATATTTATATATATATATATATATATATATATATTGGCAAAAGGTGGCCCTGTGTGCTCATTTGCATGTCATTTCCTAGAATCCCTTGCTGCAGTGGAAGCGCTGTATGCTAGGTAATAATGGTGAAGGTCAGGGTTGCAGACCTAAGGCCGCGCTTATAGTGCCGGCGACGTCGCCCGAAAACAAATACATTGCCGCTGCCAATGCGCTTATAGTGCACGTGACAGCGACAAGCGGCGGAGCGACGTCGCGAAAACCTGAAGCCGGCAAAATTTGATTCACGTGACGGCCCCTGAACAAATCAAATTGCCGGAATCCCGCAACCCCGCCGAAACATAACTTTCGCCGGTGGCGACATCTCCCGCCGTGTCGCAGTCGCCATCGACGGCACTATACGCACGGCCTAAGACATGTGAATGTGCTCACAAGTAATATTTTTATATCATACATACATACATATACACTCACACACACACACACACACACACACATTTATATAAAGCCCTTGGCATACATCAATGTGCTCTGGGCAGATAGAAAATTCTTAAAATACTTTTTCGATTGGACCAAGTTTAACAGCTTGCAAGCGTAACAGAGACAGCCTGAACAAGGATTAAATACTAATGTAATCATTATGCAACAGAGACCATATTTCCTGTGACAGGATAAGGCAGCCATGTTATATACTCCCCCAAACAACAAATTGTTGAACCCGTACAGACAGCCTGCAGCTGCACACTCATTTTTGGGGGATTTTCTTTCGCTTTTATCTCACTTATACTGGGATACTCAGGAGCACACTATTTATTCATTTTTAATCACAGGCAGCCGCTCCGTTCTGAATTTTCAAATTTAGCTGCACATTCCCGGTGCATTGGGAACTCAAAATGGCCGCTGACAACATTGTGGTGCCTATTTTTGTAACTGGCACTTCTCCTGTGAATGCCTCCTGAACAACTGCTTTCCTGTGTTAAGGACCCACCTCAAACACACGATTTTAACATCAAACGTGACTAATTCTGGCGTGTGCGGTGCATTATGCTACCTTTTAATACTTTGTTAAGTGACTCCTACATGTTTTATACTGCTGCACTGTTCTGCCTCACGTCCCACGTGGGTGATGCTTCACACCAGCAGTTTTGTAACTGGCGCCAAAGCAGTGACTGGATAGGTTGACACACAAATACAGGAGGGGGGCTGCACACCTCCACTGGCTGTGTCACATCAGCTTTATTTGAAATTCTGAGCTAATCTTTTAAAAGAAACAGGAAGCTTTTCTGGAGTTACAAGAGTCAGTGATCGCAGTGCATATACCGCAGATACACTTCCTCTTGCATGGTTTTCGGTGTGTGAAACAGCAATTTTACAGCGACTTCCCCTACAGAAAAGTCTCCACTGATACTGGCTGTTTCATCTGCACTAGTTCCTGCAGAATTACTGTAAAACACACTGTGCTTTGAATGAAGTTTCGGGTCCCTCCAGCAGTGAAAGAATTAGATAACATGAAAGAATTCAATACAATTAATGACACCATCATTATTACTAGCAGCTATACACGTTATTTAACCTATCCAGCTGCAGGAGGGTTAATATTTCAACACTGTTTTGTAAAGCATCTTGAGACTTTATCATCCTTGGTTAAAATTGGAAATTTAGAACCAGAATTCCCATTAGGCATTTTAGTTGTTTAATTAAGCCGGAGACTAAAATAAAAACATTCCCCTTTAACAGAGCTTTTTGGCATATACAGTACAGGGTCAGTGTTATTATTTTTTTTTTTTTTTCTGAGGCAAAATTCTGTATTGCTATACAAATAGTTTTTAGAATGAAATTATAGTCCAAACCTGGCTGTGGTTATTTCCAATTTCTATGACAATTTGGGGCAATTGGGACCAAAATACACTAGTTTGAAACCCAGGACTAGCAAAAAAAAAAATGTGTGTGTGTGTGTATATATATATATATATATAATGCAAAGCAACAACCAGCACCCTGTATTAATAAAAAATCCAGATGCTAATCCCATAGGTAAAAATAATGGAGATATTACCAGTGGTGTCCAGTAATGAGGAGACAGCACACAGGAATGATACTGTATTCAAAATGATTCTGTATTGTAGAAAAATACAGACACTGCCCTGAAGAAGGTCGCTCTCTGCAGACCGAAACGTTGGCTGGGATGCCTGTATTTTTCTACAATACAGAATCATTTTGAATATCATTCCTGGTATGCTGTCTCCTCATTACTGGACTCCAATCTGGTAATCTGGTAATATCTCCATTATATGTATACATTATGGAGGCTTTTCTTTCCTCTGCAACCAATCTTAGCCCTTGTGCCAAATGGGCTGTGCATTGCTGAGCATATTGCAGCAAAATGATTAACCGTAAGCAATGTGTTAAATTACCATCAAACAGTATCCTGCCAATTACACGTGATTTAGGAAACCAACTCACTCACCTTAGACTAACACCTGCAGCTTCATATGGCTAGAAATATCAGGGCTGAATGGGTTATTTCAATAAACTTTGCCCTGTCTAATTGCCCTACAGATCTTTCCATCAGCAAGTAGGTCCTAACACTATCTCTGAAATTGGATGTACAATAATGACGTGCTGTACCCCAGAAATCCAAGATCTCATGTAGAGCCATACTTACTAAGGGGCGCTATTCCATAAGCTACCTTACCGCCCATGCACTTTGAATGGGCCACACAGTGTCCTGCGATGCTGGAAAGTCTTATCTAATAGCGCCGCTTAGTAACTATGGGCCATCATATTTCATTTGGATAACGTTGAGTTTGGGGGTATTTTTCCAACAGAAAAGTTTCCCTCAAACATAAACAACTTTCCCTTGAGATATTCTTAAACATATGATATGTTATATCAGGGATTCCCATATTGCACTATTGCAATTACACATAAAAGAGAAGACTGTCTTTACACACGTGTATGCATTGAATGCATCTCCTTCACTTGCAGTAGGGGTCATCATATTGAATGCATCAGTGCCCCTTTCTGCAGAGAATGTGGTTAGTTATTTAACATTAGGTTGCTGCAACTGGGTCCAATAAATAATGTAAGATGGATGCAATAACACTGTTTTCCTTTCTGTGCTGGCACTGCAACCATTGAACAGCAGCAGGCACTGCACGACTTCAGTTCCTTTGCCTGAACATTCATTGCCAATGCAGACTTGCACTTACCTGCCCAGGTGACCGCTCTCTTCAGTGCCAGGAGTCAATTTGAGGATCAAGAGATGTTTTAAACTTTCTTTGGGGACTTGACTCTCCCCCCCTTCTATTATGCAGGCTGGGGTTATTTCAATGACCTCCCCTCTGCCCTTCTGCTTGGGGACTGATTGCACAGAGGGAGCAGCAACTGGTGGCTGCAGTACTGAGCTGTCAGCGGCCAGCCTGGAGCTGCTGTCACACGTGGGCACGCTCCTCTCACGCCCACCTCTGCTCGCGCGCATTCCGCTGAGACGCGCGCTTCTGCAAGCAGCAGTGTGGGGGGTGTAGTTTGCACGTGAGTGCACGCGCGCTTTGTGGGACCTGTCACTCCCCGGGGTATTAAACACGTGAGAGCCCCAGTCAGGGGATTCTGGCAGCGTCACGAGGGAGATCCCAGCACTTCTCATGACGGGCATAGGGGTGGGGGACATTTTAGCAGGGAGAAAGTGGTTATAAAGGTTTTATACTTTCTAAAGCTGTACAAATAAACGATAATACATAATACATTTTTTAGGGGGTTACCTAAAGGCATCAATTTTCTGAGTTCAGCCATCACGTTTATAGAGAATACACTTGATTAACAACTCAAGACTAGATCCATTTACTTAGGCAGTGCAAAAAAAAAAAGGGTACAATGATTTTTTTAGGGTCAGCATTACCCTGCATATAGTGTTTTTTTTTAATTATTATTAGTAATAAGGCTGCAACACTAACTGGGAGAAGGATACATACTTTGCTACACATTTCTGTATATAAGATAATAATAACTATTTCATATATCGCTTTTCTCCCAATGGGACTCAAAGCGCTTCACAGTTACAGTATAGTGCACGGTACGCAGCACATATGATTGTTACAGACACAGTACCTGCCCAGATGAGCTTACAATCTATGTATTTGGTGTCTGAGGTACAGGGAGATAAAGTGACTTACCCAAGGTCACAAGGAGCTGACACTGGGATTTGAACCAGGCTGCAGTGGCGTAACTACACCTAAGGCTGCGGTCCCAGTAATGTCTGTGACGCACGCCCGGCGGGGGAGGCAGTGCGTGCACAGCGCTAACCGCGATCTGCGGTCTGACAGGGAGAGAGGGAGCTTGCGACGGGAGGGGGCGTGGTCGGGGATTTGCAGAGCGTGGCCATTACGTCACGCAGCTAGTTCGCCCTCATTGGGTGAAACGCCGGTGGGGGCGTAGCCACGTCTCCGTTGCAGGGTTTGAACTCAATTTCATTGAGTTGAAAAAAAAACCTGCAGCACGTCGCGGCTGCACCTTCAGCGGGAAGGTGCATACTGGGCCCAGCCCCATTGAGGGGCGGTGCTTACACGCACAGCGCACACCGAGCCGTGCGCTGTGGCAGTGACTGGGACCGCAGCCTTAGGCTGCGGCCAGGCTGGGAGCGAACGCGCTGGCGCTCGAGCACCGTGACGTCATGCTCTGCTTGGCCGTGTGATTCCTGGCCAGCAAGTTGCGCACGTGTGGGGGCGTCGGGGGGCGTGCCCATGACATCACGGAGCTGGTTCGCCCTCATTGGGCGAACCGCTCACATGACGCGCCAGCAAGCAACAAAAACAAATGTACTTGTCTGCAAGCAGCTGAGCGACGTGCGCTCACAGGCGTGCCCTCACGCTGGCCACACACATTGTTGCAATGTGTTTCATCGCTGCGAGCACACGCGCCCTGCATCACCCTGGCCGCAGCCTTAAGAGGCCCCCGGGCGACGTCACATGTCGGTGCGTTGCCGTTGCAGCATCACATGACACCACAATGTCATGGAGGAGGGCTGCTCTTACAGAAACCCCGCTCTCTCCCCCGGCAATCAGTTTCATTGCTGTGAGGAAGAATGCGGGGCCTCTGTAACCATTTGGGGGGTCACCAACAGTCCAGAGGGAGGGTCCCGACTCCCTTCGGGTCGCCCCAGGCAGTAGTTACGCCACTTCCTGGCTGCGTCGTTATCAGAGTCAGTGCCTTTACTCACCAAGCCACTCCTTCGCTCCATCAATCTTTGGGGATCAATGTTTTTTTCTTACCTGTAACTCTGACTTTGTTGTAGCCCTTCTGTGGTGCCCGTGTGATGAAAGAGCATAGGTGGGTAAAACCAGTCGGGCTAACAAAAATAGAATGAAGTAACACAAGTATTGTACGCAGTGTTAGAAATGAAAGCACTGAAGGATGCACAAGGAGTTGAACATTTTTGGTACATGCCCTTATGCTGTAAAATATCGCACGGAAAACCCCATTGACTTTCCGAGCAACAGAGCAGAATCGGTGAAGTTTACAGAATAAGGGACAAAATGTTGGTCAATTAAAATTGCAGGTGGTTATACTCTGTGGGTCACGTGAAGGTAGAAGACTGCGTACAATGCTGCCTGATACCTGAGAGAGCCGTCTGCTGTTCAAACCTCCAGAAGATCACTACCCGTAACTACGGAGACGCGGAGCGCCGACAGAGCCCAGCCGTAGAAGGGAGAGAGATCCCCCAGGTTCCGGTTGTTTGGCATACATCATTAGATCAAAATGCTTATACTGTTCTAGCACCATGTGAGTGTATTTCGATTATTCTTTCATATATAAAAGTGCCATATCAGTCTATGCTATGTCTGGTTTCTACTTACCTTATGAAGGTCCCGTCTACACATGTTCCTTGATCATCCTATCCTGAAGCATTGCTGAGAAAGATACCTTTACGTATATTGTGAGAAATTGAAATTTGTGAGTAAAATTCCTAGTGGGATTGGGAAGATTTAACCCTTTAAAGACCAAAACATATTGCACTATTGGATAAATGTTTTTTCTTTTATATATGCGCTCCCCATCAACTTGAAGAGCAAAAGAATACTCTGTGGGTCGACTGGCTGGAGGTGGACACATATCCTTGGTCCCCTTACACCGAGTGATATAAATTGATGTCATGAATTACAGTACATTGTTTTTTTTGTAGATGTTGCCAGGTCCCCTACCTTTGGGTCTGTGGGATGTGGGGATGGCTGCAGATCTGCTGGGGTGCCGCCAGCACTGCGGGCGGACCCGGCATAGGTTCATGGAGTGCTCCGGTAAGGCTGCGTGCTGTATGGGGCAGGGCTGTTTGGCGACCGAGTCGTCGGAGCCCCGTGACGCACCCGACAGTGGGGGCCGCTATTTTGTTTTGTGTCGCGCATGCGCTGTAGCAGTCTTGTGCATGTGCAGTACGGCCGCGAGCGGCGGCCATCTTAGAGCAGGCTCCGCAGAGGAGACCTAGGGACTACAAGTCTCAGCAGCATCAGGGGCTGCAATAACATGTGGGCAAGAGAGCCAATAGGGCTCAAGGAGCCACGCATGCAGGATAGAATGTTGCTGGCAGTTGCTGACAGTTGGAGCAGGGACACCAAGGGAGAAGGTAGTGTCCGGGTGCCGGTGGCTCCCAGACTAGGCCAGATTCCCCTATAGGTCCCAGATAAGCCCTAAATCACTTCCAGGCTGTGGATGCTGTAGGGAAGGCCCCCAAATAGGGACGCTTCCCTGTAGTCACTACACTAATACTGATTGTGGTATTGAGTATCACTGTCAGACGGACATTACGTGGTGATCTGTGGCCTGTGGTCGTGGACCAGACCACAGACACACTATAGACATTAAGGGACACCCTCCCGCTGGAGATCCCTCAAGAGGTGGACGCAGCAGGCAGAGAGAAAGAATCCGGTAGACCGCGTCGTGGGATCACTGTGTGTTTCGGCGGATCCATCATCTCCATATACCCTGGTTTGGACGGAGACCAGGAAGGTACACACGTGCACCAACAGCCACACACCGGGGGTAGCGCTACTCCTCACACTTTGGATAAGCTTGGCTCTGTGGACACCGGGTGGTTAGGTGCACAGGGCACCTCAGTACTTTAGGGGAATCTCACCGGGGTGCGTATATGGTGTGGGTACTGTATGTGGGGCATGTATTGTTATTGTGCTATAGATATGTGTGTTAGTAAAGATAAGAAGGCATACCACTGTATGCGTATCTTTATTCATTCTGCATTGGCTCCTGAGAGGGGTTATCCTGCAGTGCTTGGATCCCTCTCAGGTGGAGGCGCTGTATACCTATAGAATGCGATCATCCCAGGCTCCCAGTGGCAGAGGATTAGTCCTCCTGTACGTCAAACAGGTATTCAGCACGTGTAGTTCCCTAAGCCACGGGGAAAGGGGGCTACATAAATATCCTTTACATGTGGCTACCATTAGAGATGGGCAAACCTGTCTGAGTCTGATCCGCAGATTTGCCCCGGCTTTTCAGACAAAATCCAACCCGCACTCTGAAATCCGACTTTAACTTTAGCCCGATCGGATTCTTTATAATCCGACCATGGAGCTCGAATTCTGATTTTAAAGAATCCGATGTCGGATTTAATGTAAATCCAGTCCACGGAACATGTTTATATCGAATTTAAAGTCAGATTCAACACTATTTATATACTCCTCCAACCCCTCCTATGATTCCGTTTGGTCAAATTCGGATTCAATTTGCAGGTTCGGATTCCAAATCCTCCGGACGGATCAGTAATAGATTAAAAAAAAAACATGAATCAGCCTTTTTGAGATTAATCTGCGGGTCAAAGAAACTGTCCAATCCGCGTCGGATTTAGGCGGAAAATTCACCCATCTCTATCTAACATACCTCTATACTGTATGTTTCTCTATGGTATATTTCCCTTTTTGCCGAACTTACTATATTTATTTAATCTAACCACAAGTTGTGATGAAGCTCGTTTCCATTGACACATCTATGCTTTGAGTTACTGTATATATCGTTTACGTGTTTGGTTCATCATTTAATGTTTTGCTTTGCAGTTGGGTAGCGTTAGGTTTTGGTGGTGACCGTGTTGTGTTTTTTTAGACTCTTCTTGTTTGTATTTTATACGTATCCATCCCTGTTTGCCTTCCACAGAGGTCCGGGCACTGAATATAATGCTACTGTGGTGTGACCACTGGAAGGCACCGAGCTGAGCGCACCCCATGAGATCGCACCCATGCCTTGAGGTATAAACTTAATGAGGGGCCGTGTCACTGTACCACATGCCTGGGTAAATATCATGTGACCTAAAACATCACTTTTGTGGTTGCACGCGTCTGAAGACGAATACACAAATATATATTTATTGCAATGTTATGTTTACTTGGAGTGGTGAGTAACCCACTTTTAGGGTGTTAGTGCTAGATATAAACTCATTTTTCTTTGCTTAGGGTCCTGTAACCTATTTCTCTACAAAAACACCAGTGTTTATGTATGATTTATATATATATATATATATATATATATATATATATATATATATATATCACACACACACACACACACACACACACACACACACACACGCGCGCACGCGCACGCACACGCACACGCACACGCACACGCACACACACACACACACACACACTCAATCCCCCTACACACAGACCATCTCTCAATCCATACACCTACTCTCAATCCACACATGTACACAATCACACACACACACTCTCTTAATCTACACACACACACTCTCAATCCACATCCACACACATAAACACTCTATCAATCCACCACACAAGTCCACACACACACTCTTTCAATACACACATTCTCTCTCTCATACACAAACAAACACATGCACTCTCTTTCTCTCAATACCACTACACACACACACATAGTCTCTCTCTCTCTCTCTCTCTCTCTCAACACACACACACACTACCCCCTCCTCAATAAGAATTTTACTGGGGGAGGGGCCAAGGAGAGGAGGAAACTCCATGGTGTGGTGAGAGTGGTGTTTGTGTGTGTGTTTCAAACATGTCGCACCTTTCACTATTGTGTCCAGTATTTTGGGAGAAGTCCTCTTGCAACCCTATTGAGGAGGGGGGAGGTGGTGGATAGGGCTGTTCCAGTTTCGGCTGCATCAGTGAGGGAGATGCTGCAGGGAGTGCAACGGCCATACGGGTGGAAGGTCGGTCTGACTTCCAGGCAGTGAAATATGCAGGAGCTGGAGCAATTGGCTGTGGAGTGATGCTTCAAGCCCTGCCCCCGCATCAAGCAGAAGCTCCAGCAGCAGGCAACGCTGAAGCTTTCCCGATCTCTGCTCGGTCGCACTGGGATTGCAGGGCCACTTTGCGCTTTTGGGCTCCCCCGCAATGCAGGGTTTAGTGGCACAGTAGTTACGCCACTGCTCCTCTCCACCCCTTTCACCATTACTGCTATCTCTCGCCTTTCACCTTTTTCCCTCACTGCTTCTTACCTGTGTTGCTCCCTCAATATATACGCCAAGCACTCTCTCTCCCCACCTTAAAGTCAAACCTTAAAACTTACCTCCTAAATGAAGCACTTCATTAGCCTATGATCATGGCTACTGTCCCACACTCATAGTCGCTCCTACCAACCATTGTGGCCAAACACTGCCATCTATTGCACTTATTCCCTCACCTGCTGTCTCTAAGGGCTCTATGCAGTAAGCGTCGAAAAGGCTTTTTTCGCTATTTTCTCGCCAAAATAGCCTTTCCGATTCAGTAAGCGCCGAAAAGTGACCAAAATCTGCAATTTTTTTTCCCGAAAAAAACTTTTCAACATGCGGGTGCCGATAAGCCACTTTTCGGCACTTTTCGCCACTTTTTGAAATCAGCTGAATTCTAGTAGCCCCGATCAGCTTTTCGCTGGTGATTGGCACTCTAGAATTGAGATTTTTACGCCAATCCAGCCCGCCAACTAAAGTTGGCAAGTTCGTGGTGGAGAAGCATCGGCAAGGTCGACACTTAGAAAAAATCAGGCCTTTTTCGTGGCTGGGATTGATGCTGGGGGTCTCCGGAGCTGATACCCATTAATACCAGCATCGGAGCCCCCCGGCATGCATCCGAGGCAGGAAAAATGCATTTAAAGCCCACTTCATTACCTTAGCGGCTAACCGCTAAGTCAATGAAGGGGTTAACCAGCCGTGCCAGGTTTATTGTGGGTAGCGGGGGTGGGTGAAGGGGGTATTTGGCCCTTGGTGGGTGTTTAAGGCGTGCGGGGGGTTGCAGGTGGACTTAACCTTTTCATGACCTTAGTGGTTCATACCGCTATGGTCATGAAGGGGTTAAGCCCTCCCGCTACCCACCCGCAAGCCCTAAACAACCACCGTTGGGGCTAATACCCACTTTGGCCACCCCCGCTACCCACAATAAAAAAAATAAACACACAACAGCCCCACACTAAATAAATATATAAATATATAAATAAATATATAAATAAATAAATATATAAATATATAAATATATATATATATACAGTGCTTGACAAATCACCCAAAAATCTACTCGCCGAACCAAAAAATCTACTCGCCACCTAGTCCCGCCCCTAGTCCCGCCCCCAACCCCACCCCTAGTCCCGCCCACAACCCCGCCCCTAGTTCCGCCCCCGCTTTTAAAAAAAAACATAAATAAAATAAATTGAATAAATTCCTAGTAAGAACATTCGTTTTTGACATAAGTTTATTTATTGTATTAAATTATACTACAATTGGTCCTTGTTACGTGTGTGTGTGTGTGTGTGTGTATGGGAGAGAGAGATTGAGTATGTGTGTGTGTGTTTGTGTGAATAAATGTCAGATCTAGAAAAAAAAGCCAGATGTGAATGACTAGTTTCCTGAACCCCTTAACCAGTATCTGGACGTCCCCGCTTCACAATATTTAAAGCAGCAATCCCGCCTGTGTTCTTACCTGATCCGCAGTCCCTCAATGTCCAGGTACCCTCATTCCCGCAATGTTATACATTGGAGGGGAGGTGTTCCTTACCTGTCTTCTGGGTTGGGGGGATTCCGATGTCTCCCGGGTGAAGCTTGAGTCAGATCTGGAAGAAAGCAGTATAGGTTATTTCGGTGTAGTATAGGGCAGTTAAGATATACAGGGTAAATAAGATATCCAGATCGAGAGAGTGAGACAGAGAGTGTGTGAGACAGAGACAGAGAGACAGAGAGGGGAGAGAGACAGAGAGGGGAGAGAGACAGAGAGACAGAGGGGGGGGACAGAGACAGAGAGGAGAGAGAGACAGAGAAGGGAGAGAGACAGAGATGGGAGAGACAGAGAGGGGAGAGACAGAGAGGGGAGAGACAGAGAGGGGAGAGACCGAGGCCGTTCCTGAAGAGGGGGGTACTGTCAGGAATCGGCATTCTCCTCGCTTTTCACGCAGAGCACTCCCTCCCCGCAGGGAGCCCCTGGACACACAAAACAATCCTGCCTTACCGGCCTCCACGGCTCCTCACCCCTGCCGCCGTCGCGGGATCACTCCCCTCTGCGATTCCTCTGCTCAGCGCCGGGCGCGCCCACGCCCTCCTGCACGCACACCTGCACCATCCACTGGCTCGGTTCACACGCCTACATGAGTTACGGAGCACGCTCAGTCTGCACACTCTTATTCCCGTCCCCCAGACCTCAGGCTCTGGCCCCCGCACACTGCACGGGTATACTCAGGTTACTAACAAGACTCACCTGGCCTGTTATGCCTGCACCAATCTGCAGTGTCTCCCTGTAGCTCTTCCTGTCCCGCCTCCGTTCCTAATTGGACCTTCCTGCTTTATCTAGCTCCTCTCTGCTCTCAGTCTTTGCTCGACATAGTCTCTGTATGGAAATACTTCTGGATTCTCTCAGTGTTTTCACAGGTTCTGACGCGGCTTGTACGACTACCCCCTCTGGCTCTCGATCTCGGCACTCCTTGGACACTCTGGTAACCCCTTGAACACGGCTTGGACAACGACCTATCTCCACTCCCTGACTTTGGCGAGGCATCCTTCACTCTATCTCTACAACCGGTACCGGCAAGTATTGTCTACCTTACTACACCTGGCCTGGCAACGCTTCATACCACACTCCGGACACGCTCCCGTTGCTGCGGGTGCGTGTATTACCACTTCCCCCTTCAGCTCAGGGGACGGGTCTGGTCTGCGGGCAGCACTGGCGTAACATTTTGTAGGGGCGATCCCGTTCTGCATTCCTTCCATTCCGACAATTCCTCTTCTGTTCCGTCATCAGTGATGCTGCAATCACGTGATCACTCCCAAAAGTTAAATATGATCTCTACCCTCCTGCCCCTATAAAGTAAACATCTGCAAAATTACTAAAATAAAATAAAAAAGAGAGGGAAATGAGCCATAAATAAAGCTGTTAGTTAACTCATATCTAACTGTCGTGTTACACCCATCCAGACTCTGTAAAAACCCATGTTTATAAATGACTTAACGTAACGTTAAGTACCCCCTTAACCTTAACAAGCATTTGTGGATATTCGCTGTTAGAGGGGACGCCTCCTTTGCATATCATTAGCACTAATGCCCATTACAGTTAACACAAAGCAAAAGAAAATATGACTTAATATTACAGGATTGTCCTTTAAAGATACGTTAAGGCATAGCGTGATATTAACTTAGGTTACGTCATGTTAAGTCACTTGTCGGATCTGGCATTTTTTTGCCTCGAACTTTGAGCAGGGAAATCTCATAATTAATGAACTAACCTGAGATTTGTCCATCCACGCCAGCAGCGTGAAAATAATGGGGGGTTTTTTGTAGCACACAGGAATGGACTGTGCTTGATGTGCAGATGTTAATGGAATGTAATATAAAAGAATGTTTGTCAAGTTCAACCCATAAAAGACTGTTCATAGCGTTACCGCAGAATGAAGTTTCTATGTATCAACCCCCAAAAAATGTATTTGACGTAGCACGGATGTTTCATTACATATGTTAACAGTATGTATTATTTTCACAATATGGCTGTTCTAAATAATAGTACACTAGTAATTTATATTTACTTATACTAGTGCTAAATAAAAAATGCAAGTCAATATCAGTAACCGCGAGATCGGGGTGCAATCCCCTGTATTGCGGATTGTTGAGTCCTGACCTTGCTGCTATCTTTGCTGAATACGTTAAGCAAAGCAGGATAAACTGCAGCAAATTATCAACGGTTTTTAACAAGCTCGTCAAAATTTGAGCTAATCCCCAATAAGTGGGAGAAATTATCACTTTAAAATATACAAATAATTGTCTGTTTCTGTTTTCTGTTGGCTGTTGACTACAGGCCTCACTTAAATTGTGCCACAGTTGTCTTGGGAGTTTGCTGCAGTCAGAGCTTGGATGGTCCGCCAGGACAAAAATAACTCCAGAGGGAGGCAGTCCTTCCAAGTAAGGCCGTGATAAGTGTGGCAGCGCGACCGAGCCCGTGACGTTGTGTGCGCACGAGAAACATGAACTAGGCTGGAGGTGATCGGGAGGCAACAGGAAGGCGTGGCCTTGATGTCACGTGAGCGGCCCTCATTGGCTGAACCACTCATGTGACACGGGTGTCGAGCTGCAAAAACAAATCCAATGGTATTTTCAAAAATCGCGCACTCTATGGCGTGCCTCGGAGGTACGGCCTTTTGTTTGCGGCGTGCGCGATGTCGCATGTGGGCACTATAATTGTGGCATTATGCACGTTGCACCGGCAACCCCCAGAATCAAAACAGCCCAGGCGTTTCACACACCTACACAGCTACACAGCTACTCTGAGGCTTTAGGTGAAGGAGGGGGGTGGGGGGTCACCAGCATATGTGGGTCGATAATCGTTGTATATTAACCTGGCACGTCTCTTAACAAATAATATAAGAAATTGTACAAGCTATTGAAATAGCAGTCAGTTTCAAGACTTTAGTCACAATGAGATCCAAATGTTGAAAGGTATGAGACCTGTAGCCACATGGTAGACCCAATTGTATTTTAAAACCTGGACTCCAGGGATTGAGGTCAATATTTACCTCCATCTATAGCTCCCAAATTACTCCTAATAAATCCAGTGTTCATATAAAGCAGAGATAACTCTAGAAAGGGATCATGTCAGATGTAAATCGAGTGATCTGAGGAGCAATGAGGGGCAATCATCAGACAGCGCCTCCCAGAAGACCTGCAGAACTAGTGTTATAGCCTTGAATGCTTTACCTTGCTCCATAACTGCTTAGGAGGGGGGAGAAAATGCTCCTACTTTTTAATTAAAAAGATGAATGAATTGAATTTCAGACATTTTAATTAATTTAATTCCACATAAATGCCACGGGCGTTATGGTAACAGTTCCAAACTGCGCCAGAGTCTGACTTCCTTCCCGCACGGCCATTGTTAAAAATGACAATCTGAAATAGTCATGTTTTAATTTTAGCTGCAACATGAACAGTTCCTGCATTTCTGGACAGCGTCCAGATCTGTGTCTTAACACCTTCTAAAATATTACAATAGTTGCGTGCTTCAAGGCAAGCCTCTAAAGTTGTCAACACAGATGTGCGAATATTTCCTAGTTCCTAGTTCCTTCAGATGATTTTAGAAATGTACATGACGATAAAAAAATTATGCTTTTTTTTGTCATTTGCCGGGCAAAAAGTGTTTTCCTAGAAAATATTTCTGTTTTGTGTATTGTTTCTTGCAACGTTAGGTATTTTTAAAACTTTTTGAATAACTGCTAAATTTCTAGTCGTTAAAAGGAGTGAACCACTGTGTGCCTCTGGGTGTACAGGAGTGATCCACTGTGTGCCTCTGGGTATACAGGAGTGAGCCACTGTGTGCCTCTGGGTGTACAGGAGTGAGCCACTGTGTGCCTCTGGGTGTACAGGAGTGAGCCACTGTGTGCCTCTGGGGGTACAGGAGTGAGCCTCTGGGTGTGCTGGAGCAGAGTAAGCTCCTTCAGTGAACACAGGATCAAGATATTATGGACCAAACAATTCCATTCAAAGCAGCAGATACTCCCAGATTTTTACTTTTGTTGCCATTATCAGAGTTGAGCCATGTTACTCTCAGCTCTGGTATTCCACCATTTACCAAGAATTGTACCTGTAAAGAAAGAAATAAGATGGCCTCTACGGTCAGTCAATAGAAAGCCGTGATGTAATGCAGGGCCGCAAACAGGGAGGGACAGCCGGGGCAGTTGTCCAGTGCCTGGTCAGTCAAGAGGACTCGCTCCCTGGCGGCGGACACTAGAGTTTATTGCCTGCACCTGCGCAGGCAAGAAAGGCCCTTCCACAGGCCGCCTCAGCAGGACCCTCCTCAGGCCCCCTCTACAGTGTCCTCCCCTCCCCAAAGCCCCCTCTGCAGGGCCCTCCCCTTTGCTGGCCGACACGCCCATCTGGATGAAGGCATTTCCCAAGCTCTCATTCTCCCCAGGCCCAGTACTGCTTACATCCCCCCTCCAGAAGCCCAGTACACCCTACATGCACAGTACCCTCTTTACTGCCTTCCCAGACCCAGTACCTCCTTTTACCCCCCTCTACATGCCCAGGACCCACTTTACACCCCTCCCAAGGCACAGTACCCCCTACATCCACCCTCCCCAAACCCAGTACTCCTATTTACCCCCTCCACAGGCCCAGTACTCCTATACCATCCCAAGTACCTCCTTATTCCCCTACCCAGGCCCAGTAACCCCTACATGCCCAATACCCAATTTTATTCCCCTCCCCAGGCCCACTACCCCCCTATACCATTGAGGTGTAAGTAGGTGTATTATCACCTGCTGATTCCAAATTGGAACTGCATTGCACACTAAGAAAGAACAACTGCTGAGTGTATGCGGAGGCAGACCTGCTGAGTGTATGCGGAGGCAGACCTGCTGGGTACCTAGTGATTACATGAGAGCACCAAAACCTGCCTGCTTATTCCCCCCCACCACCCCACAGGTCCCTTACCTCCTTATATCCCCTCAGGTTCATTACCTCTATAAAATCCATCCCCCCCCCGATCCATTACCTCTATAAAATCCATCCCCCACAATCCATTACCTCCTCATACCCACCCTTCCACCCCCCACCCATTCCCACCTCCCTGCTCAAATACGCCCCGCCTGCTCAATAGAGGTGGTCACACTTGCTGATGATCAATTAATCAAGGGCATTTGATTACCAGCACCTGTCTGCTACTTAGCATCCTAATTTTTATGGAAGCAATAATGGTGTACTTAGTTTTTCACACATAGCTTCTCCATTTTGGCTTTATTTGTGTTAAATAAATCATGATGGTGTAATATGTCATGTTTTGTTGTTCATCTGAGGTTGTATTTACCTAATTTTAAGACCTGCTAAGGAACAGATTATTGTTATTATGTCCTGATATGTAAAACCATAGAATTCAAAGAGGGTGTACTTTCTTTTTCACACCACTGTATATAAACAGTAAGGTCTGGAAATAATTGGACACTGATACAAGTTTTGTTATTTCGGCTGTGTACCAAAATAAATTTAAGTTACAGTTAAATAATGAATATGGGCTTATAGTGCAGTCTATCAGCTTAAATTTGAGGGTATTCACATCCAAATTGGAGAGAGGGTTTAGGAATTACATCTCTTTAATATGTAGCCCACTCTTTTTCAAGGTACCAAAAGTAAATGGACAATTGACTCAAAAGCTGTTTCATGGACAGGTGTGGGCTATTCCTTCGTTATTTCATCAGATTAGACTTTGCCAAACAATATCTTAAAAAGCCAGCCCAGTCCTGGAACAGCATTCTTTGGACAGTTGAAACTAAGATGCTGCTTGTGATGCTGCCTTTACCATTTATATTTGCTGTGACTTCACTTCTTCTCAAATTATGCACTTCTTTATACCAGCCTCAGTATGTCTCTAACTCTATTCATATATCTCCATCTCTCCTTCCTTCATCACTTCTCTGTTCACATGAACTCCTTTCTTACCTGCGTCCTCTGACAGCACACAGCTATACCCCCTGCACTAAAACACACTCCTACAAATCATCCTCACACATCCTCTTTCTATCCATGCTTCTCCTCCTGGCTTCTGGGGATATCTCTCCCAATCCTGGTCCCTGCCTTATTCCTACATGCGCTCGTCCTCACCTGCCAATTGCAACCTCTACTCCTTCTGGTGTCAACCCCTCCAACCTCATGCCCATCCCTGCCACCCTCCCTCCTCTCTCCCTTTCTCCTATGCCCTTTGGAATGCTCGCTGCCTTTCTAACAAGTTCCTCTCTGTGCATAACTTCTTTCTATCTCACTCTCTGCTCCTATTTGCTATAACTGAGAACTGGCTCACTCAGTCTTACTCTGCTCTGGAAGCTGCCCTCTCTTATGGTGGCCTTTCTTTCCCCTACACTCCGCGCCCTGGTGGCAGGGGTGGAGGCGTGGGGCTCCTGCTCTCCTCTCTTTGCCGTTACCGAACCCTTCCTATTTCTCCATCTCTTGCTTTTCCCTCCTTTGAGGCTCACGCTGTCCAGATCTTCTCTCCTCTCCCTGTTCACGTGGAGGTCATCTATCGCCCACCTACCTCTACTCATCGCCCTTCTGCCTTTCTCTCTCACTTTGTATCCTGGCTCTCTTTCTTTCTCTCCTCAGACTCCCCTGTTCTTCCCTTGGGGACTTCAATTGGCACATTGATGACCCCTCTCTCCCTTGGGCTTCCCGCTTTCTCTCTCTAACCTCTTCTTTTGGCCTTCAACAGTGGACTGCAGCCAGCACCCACAAGGATGGCCACTACTTAGACCTAAAAACTTCTCTCTCTCCGATTTCTCCATTTCCCCTTTTCCTCTCTCTGACCATCACCTCATCTCATTCTCTCTATCTCGCGTCTCCCCTTCTCCACCACTAACTACCCCCCGGTTCTGCAGAAACCTGCGCTCTATTCACTTACCTGACTTTGAGTCCACTTTATGCTCCTCCCTCTCCTCTCTCAGCTCTGCTACAGACCCTGACAACCTGGTCAGGAACTACAACTCTGCCTTGTCCTCCTCTTTTGATCTACATGCCCCGCTTTCTATCTGCCGCCCTCGCCCTTCTAACCCTAGACCCTGGCTAAATTCCCACACGCGCATGCTGCGTTCCTCCACTCGTTCCTCTGAACACCTCTGGAGGAAATCTCATACTCTCGCAGACTTCCTTCACTACAAATTTATGCTATCCTGTTTCAACTCTGCCCTCTCGCAAACTAAACAAGCCTACTTTTCTTCACTAATTAACATGCACAAGTCTAACCCACGCCGACTGTTCTCTGTTTTTGATGCCCTACTCAAACCACCCTCACCTGCCTCTCCTTCCTCCATCTCCGCTCAGGACTTTGCTGACTATTTTAAGTAAAAGGTGGAATCCATACGTCAGAACATCCCCTCTGTTTCTTCCTCCCATCCTACACCTCTTCCTAACTCTCCTCCTGCCTTCCTTGACACTTTTTCCACTGTCTCAGAGGAAGATGTGTCGCTGTTGATTGCCTCTTCTCCCTTTACCACTTGCTCTCTTGACCCCATTCCCTCCCATCTCCTAAAACCTCTTGGTCCTACTATAATCCCTGCGCTCTCACACATTTTTAACTGCTCCCTCTGCTCTGGAACCTTTCCATCCTCTTTCAAACATGCAACAGTTATACCATTACTCAAAAACAGCAAGCTTGACCCTACCTGTCTTTCTAACTATCGACCTGTCTCCCTCCTGCCTTTTGCCTCTAAACTCCTTGAACGTCTTGTATTCTCTCGCTTGCTCCACTTTCTCAACACCTACTCTCTCCTAGACCCTCTACAATCTGGCTTCCGCACTGCTCACTCCACGGAAACAGCCCTCACTAAAATAACTGATGACCTCCATGCTGCCACAGACAGAGGTCATTACAAATGTGCAAAACAGAAAGAGAATCCTTGCGCTTCTCCCTTTGGGATAGCAATCAATGGGGAATGTGTATATATATATGTATGGTGTAAATACCTATAAGAAAATAGGAGACTTTTGGTATACAGTACATCCTTTGATCAAATAATGCCAAGCCTGCTAACCATGTCAAGGTAAGTCTCAATAGCAGGCTTTTCTGAGAGGTGATATTTTTTTTTCATTCTCCCTACGCTAAATACATACTAGTGTTATGTGAAATAAGCCCAAAAGGGGTTAAAATATCAAAGCATATGCTTATATAACCTAGTGCAGTTAAAAACTGGTATATACCAGTACAGATACTCACATGTCTGCAAGTGAAGTGGAATAATGGGACCTTGCTTTGGGATTATATACTTAGAAGAGGAGGGGCTGGCCTGCCACAAACTGCTCACTAAGCAGTTGCAGGTGATTGGCTAAATATATTAAATTACACCATAGTAGTGTTGCCCTCTAGGAGTGTGCTGCTAAGGATTAAAATCGGCCCAAAAAATAATGTAAAACAAATATAATCACTGCACTTCTCCGTATAAGAGGTCATTACACTCTGCTCATATTACTCGACCTCTCTGCAGCATTTGACACCACGGACCACCCTCTTCTCCTTCACATTCTCCATACCCTTGGTATTCGGAACAAAGCTCTATCCTGGATCTCATCCTACCTCTCCCATCATACTTTCAGTGTCTCTTCTGCTAACACCTCCTCCTCTATTGATCTCTCTGTGGGGGTACCCCAGGGCTCTGTACTGGGACCTCTTCTCTTTTCTCTGTACACACTCTCTCTAGGTGACCTAATAATATCTTTTGGGTTTAAATATCACCTCTATGCTGACGACACACAAATATACTTTTCAACACCCGACCTTACACCTGCTGTACAAAGAGGATATTTGGACTGGGGCGCTCCCTAGATTTCGTGGCTTAAAAAGTTGTTGTAACGCCTTACTCTGTTAAAAATAATAAAATATACAAATATGGTTTTATGTTTGTGGTGCAAAAGAGTATATAGAAAAACATATACTGGCCCTTTTTGCTGATTTTTGTGGTTGCTGCTTGACCTTGGAGAAGGGAATCCCGTGTCCTTCTCAGCGTGGCAATAGTGGTGTGAAGATGGTCAGCGCGAACCTCGTGGACCTCACGAATATGGTGGATCCGGATGAAGTATCAAGGGAAGAATAAATGAGAATAAAACACAATATTAGTGTATCGTGTCCACATGTGGGGGATGGGGGGATGGGGGGATGGGGGGTGGGGGGGGGAAGGGGGAGTTGTGTGGGGTGAGGAAGGAGTGGACGATGGAAGGATGATAGTGGGTTCCCACTAACTAATCACAGAATACATAGAGTATTTGGATCAGTGACTCACACGGCTGTTGTGGTTTGTCTCTCTCCAACGCTGATAGGAGTGGGTTAATACAGACTCATATGCTGGAGTCTCAATATTACATAAACTCACAGGCTGATGTGAGTCCTTGCCACATGCAGGTTGATGTCCTGTATGGATGGTGTGTTGTTGTTTAGCAGAGTTGTCCCCCGATGGGTGTGGTGTGTGGGTTGTCCCTCTCCCGTATCCCAAATGACCAAAAAAGGAGGTGTGCAAACCAAAATAAATTGAAGGTCTTTAATGGGTTAAAGCTTATTGCGAAACGCGTAGTTCCCTGCCGGAGCTCATTGACAGAGGGACCCAGCACACTGCAGGACATCCGGTACAGATCTCCCTTTCGGTTCGCTTCCGGACGCGCCAGGGAGCAAGAACGGAGGGAGGAAATCGTGCAGGAGTGTTTCGAGCGGTTGATGCTGGGCAAGTAAATTTGTTTAGTTGTGGAGTGTCTATTTTTGTGTTTGCTTCAGTGTCATCTACTGTCAGTTCATTGTGTCTTGTGTCCTATATTGTTTTATACCTTTAAAGCACCACAACATGTATGATAGTGTATGCACATGTCTTCAATGTTACCCATTAAAGACCTTCAATTTATTTTGGTTTGCACACCTCCTTTTTGGTCATTTGGGATACGGGAGAGGAGACACCCACACACCACACCCACGGGGGACAACTCTGCTGAAACAACAAAAACACAATCCATACAGGACATTCACCCTCTGAGGGCAAGGACTCACATCAGGCACGTGTGAGTTTATGTATATTGAGACTCCAGAAATGAGTCTGTATTAACCCCTCAGTCAGCGTTGAGGGAGAGACACCACACAAGCCCGGGTGAGTCACTTTATCCATATACTCTATGTATTCTGTGATTAGTTAGTGGGAACCCACCACAATATCAATCCGTCCATCGTCCACTCCCACCTACCCCCCTACCGCACACCACAAGTCCCCCCTCCCCCCCCCCCCCCCACCCCCCATCCCCCCATCCCCCACATGTGGACACGATACACTAATATTGTGTTTTTATCTCATTTATTCTTCCTTGATACTTCATCCGGATCCACCATATTCGTGGTCCACGAGGTTCGCGCTGACCATCTTCACACCACTACCTGCTGTACAAACCAAAGTTTCTGAATGTCTCTCTGCTATATCATCCTGGATGGCCGTCCGCCCGCCTTAACTCAACATGGCAAAAACGAACTCCTCATTCTTCCTCCCAAACCTGGCCCTACTACCTCCTTCCCCATTACTGTTGGAACTACGATCATTCACCCAAGTAGCCCAGAACGCTGCTTAGGGGTCACCACTCGACTCTCTCTCACATGCGCCCTCACATTCAAAACATATCTAAAACCTGTTGCTTTTTCCTCCGCAATATAACAGAGATGCTCCCTTCCTTCTGTTGCTCGACTGCTAAAACTCTGACTCAGGCCTCATTCTCTCCCCGTCTTGATTACTGTAACCTCCTGCTGTCCGGGCTTCCTGCTCTCACTGTCTCCCTACAATCATCCTAAACGCTGTGCCAGAATCCTTACTCTTTCCTAGATCTGTCTCAGCATCTCGCCTCATGAAATCCCTCTCCTGGTTCCGATCAAATCCCGCATCTCACAACTCCATTTTCTCCTCACTTTTAAAGCTTTACACTATTCTGCCCCTCCTTACATCTCAGCCCTAATTTCTCGTTATGCACCATCCAGACTCTTGCGTTCTTCTCAAGGATGTCTTCTTTCTACCCCCTTTGTATCTAAAGCCCTCTCCCGCCTTAAACCTTTTTCACTGACTGCCCCACACCTCTGGAATGCCCTTCCCCTCAGTACCAGACTAGCACCCTCTCTATCCACCTTTAAGACCCACCTTAAGACACACTTGCTTAAAGAAGCATATGAATAGCACTGGGAATAATACTGGACACATGTTACATAAAGCTTGGCCCCCTGCAGACGCACTTACCAGAATTCCCTCCTACTGTCTCTGTACGTTCTCCCTACCTACCAATTAGACTGTAAGCTCCTCGGAGCAGGACTCTTCTTCCTTAATGTTACTTTTATGCCTGTAGCACTTATTCCCATGACCTGTTATGTATACTACAGCTGCGGCCGCCTTTATCCTAATGCGGCCATATCGGCGCAACTCTGATAACCGCGGGCAGATGCAGTATTTTTTTTTTCCGGAGTATGTTCTGGTATTTTAGTGCTCGTAATATTAGCATTTTATTAGCGCTGTCTGCAATACTGCAATACCGTCTAAAAACTCAGGGGGGCGTTCGCGAGCTGTTGTCTTCAAAGTCTCATACTTTAGCAGTTCAACCTACGTCAGTACACAGTCTGCGTGTGCGCGCGCAGTAATTGTAAATTTGCATATTTATACATGCATGTGCAGTGCTGTATGTCTCATTTGAACATTGTTGAAACGCATAGGCGTGTACTGTAACAGTATCACATTTCAGCATGTACAGCGCTCTCCCCTCATTCGCCCCCGCACACAGACAGGCTAATTTACTGCACTGCAGTATTTCAACATCTTATCTACAGTACAGTACACCTCTCCCACACCATTCCTTTGAATGTGTGTCTTTCTGGTTTCAATCACATTCCTGCTTGCTATCTGATGATTACTGCGCATGCGTCTATAACTTCACCACTGCTTGCTTGCAAAGTTCAAGAGTGAGTGACCAAAAAAAATAAATATTTTTTTTTTCTCGTCATTTTTTATTTTTATTTTCTCCACAAGCCTGCCTAAACCATCTTGATATTACGATATTCAATCTGTGCTGTAGCTTTTGACTGCGACACTGTGCGTTTGACTGCACATGGTTGATTTGTGTGGTTTTTATGTATTTGGGGGTGTGGGGATCAAATTATTATGTTGAAAATATGTCATCTCTTTGAACTACAATACAGCTAATCCTTCATGCAGCTTTAGCCCCCTCCCCCCCGCAGACACACAGAGGGCTCGCTCAAAGATTACAACCTCTTATCGACACCTCTCTAGAACCATTCCGTTTCTAAAGCTTGTCATTGTGCTTTTCAAGCTCTCACACCATTCGTTAATTTTCCTATTATTGGCTTTCCCTTATGTTAATCTGATTATGTAACCAATTATTAAAAAGGTAACCAATTATTAAAACTGTATGCTTCTTGAAGAATCCCCCCCACACACATTCACAGTGAATTTAAAGTTCAAAGAAATAAAATCTTAATGTAATTAAATATGTATGGGGATGAAAATTGAGGGCCGGTGGATAATCATGAATAATGCACATTGATAATAATAAAAACAGTAATACAAATTTTCCGTCTTTATCTTCTTCTTTATTCTGTGTAGTTCATTGAGGGGAGGTTTTGTGTAAATCATGACTGCAATTTAGATACACTTAACTGTACACACAGTTCACAAACTTTACACATGATACCCCCCCCCCCCCCTCTCCCATGGCCATCCTTTTTTTTCTGAAGAGACAAGAAAAGAAAAAATTAGTGCAGTTATGTGCATACTGTATTATGGCATTGTGTACTGTATAGCTACTCCATTTTGGACTACAGTATGCAGATAGTACTGTCAAACTAGTCTATACTGGAACTACTGTATACTGTAACTACTGTTAAATACTTTGTAACCAGGTGGCTAGTGCTGCTCTCTCAGGAAAGAAAAAATCTGTGCCATACTTACCTGTATCATACTGTACTTACAGTACCATACTACAGTACAGTACTATACCATACTACCTTCTTGATGCTTGCCCATTACGCACGATCACAATGGGCAATACAGTCGCAATATGGTCAATATATTTATTGCACCATTCCACGGTGAGTACATCGTTCCAAAAACTCATTATGCCTTGCGCCAACTCATCCTTTTTGGAGGGTTTCACGACTTTTCGGATATGGTCCTTCAGCTGATGCCAGACCATTTCGATAGGATCGAAGTTTGGCGATCTGTCATTGGAGGCGGAAAAAAAGGACAATTAGTTAAAGAGATACAGTACACAGTAAAAACAGTGGGAAAAAATGAGACACGGTTACCGCACTTACTCCGCTGGCATCTACACCCAGTTTATACCGCGCTCAACGATATGCGCTGTTGACGCGGTGTGCTTCGGATCGTTGTCCTGGTAGAAATGGTGACCATCTGGGAACTCACGTGCGATGTATTCCACAATCTCAGGCACAATTTGCTCTTGGAAAAAAGCTTTATTCATGTTTTGTATAACAAGAAAAGAAAAGTGCTCAAAAAACTGCACACTAGTACAGTACAGTGCATAAGGCAAAAGCGTGTGACTTATTTTACCTTCAAAGATGACAATGCATCCTGGTCCACGCCTAGAGATGGCACCCCACACATGCATCTTCACTGGGTGTTTTGGACGAGGCTTCATAGATATGCAACCTTTTTTGTGGAATGCAAAGGTGGCAAATCTCTCCAGCGATACAGTAGACTCGTCAGTGAAGATGCAATCCTGGAAAGTTTCTCCACTGTCGATCCATGTCTGGGCCTGGACCACTCTCTTGATCTTGTTAACGTCCCTTATCATAGGGTACGCTCTGTAATGACAAGGAATCATTTTATAGGTACAGTACAGTTTCTTAAACAACACTTTAACCTCCTGTACTGTCCAGTACTAACCTCAAACGTCCATATTTCCATCCAATTCTGCGTCTCATCTTCTTTATGCTATTTCACCCTTAAGGCTCTTCTCATCATTCTCTTTACTTATTTTGTCGACCAGAAGAGTTGTCTCCCTACAGTGTACAGAAAAACAACAATCCGGTAAGTTACAGTGCAGTAGGCCACAAGTACAGCACATCATTTACAGTAAACAATTATAGATGCAGCAATATAAACAATAATAGATAGATATACTATATTATATAGTAATATAAATAAACAGTAATAACCATAATGTTAGATAGATCTATACTATATAGTTATATTTATATGCAGCAATATAAACAATAATAGATAGATATACTATATTATATAGTAATAGAAATAAACAGAAATAACATAATGTTAGATAGATCTATACTATATAGTTCTATTGATATGCAGCAATATAAACAATAATAGATATACTGTATTATATAGTTATATAAATATACTTACGCGTTAGTTACCGTTGGTGTCCTCGTGCGTTGTTTGGTTTTTCCGTGTGCATGATAGCACAACGGTGGTTGATGGCACAACGAGGCCAGAAGCAGCTAACGAGCGTTGGATATCTGCAATTCATTGTCGGCTCGTGTACATCTCCTTAATTCTCATGCTGAGATCCTTTGAAATCTTTTTAACAGGCATACTGTAGCTGCGAGTAGAAAGAAATACAAGCACAAGAATGTATATTCGATGTTTAGTCGATGTGTATTCAATGTGCAGTGAATCCACAAAATGGATGGTGTATTTATACGTTAATGACTCACATTAGAGTACGCCCACTTTTAACACCTGTACCTCATCGCCATGCATAAAAGGTTACACACTTTGCATAGCCCACCACTCGATGATCTGTATCTGAACTTGCCCTTGTCCCGATACTGCATTGTGCCATCTGCTTCCATGGATCAACCCCGATTCTACGGACGCAGGAAGCCACTCGCCTCTGCTGTGCCTATCACACAGAAAAAGCGAAAGGCGGCAGCCGTTTCCAAGCCAAGGCCAAAGCGACAGGCTAAGGCTTATAAAGAAAACCTTCTGCTGACCCCAAAGGCTAAGGGTTTTAATACACGTAAGCATTATTATGTCAAGAAGAAAATCGGTGATGTACACTCAAGGCAAAACAAATGGCAGCCAACCCATCGAACCCGCAGGCAACTTCCTCGATTACGCTTCGACGTCTCTGCTGCTGCTCTCCCCGAAATCTACAGCCCATCTTCACTACTCGTCCACGATGCTGCCGCTGCTCTCCTGGAAACCCCCAGCCCATCTTCTCCACTACTCTTCGACGCCGCTGCCGCTGGTCTCCCTGAAATCCACGGGTCACTTTCTCCATTACGGGTAGACGACTCTGCCGCTTCTCGCCCGGAAATCCACAGGTCACTTTCTACATCCCTCTTCGACGACGCTGCCGCTTCTCTCCCGGAAATCCACAGGTCACCTCCTCCATCCTTCTTCGAGGACGCTGCCACTTCTCTCCAGGGAACCCCCATCTCATCCTCCGTAGCACCCATCCACCCAGATGTCGACAGCACCCTATGCACAAGAACCAGCTCGTTAGACCGCATGCTGAATGGGTTAAGTGTCGATATCTCCGGGAACTCTACTATGCTGGTAAAGATAGATCTTCTTTTAGAGACCATGCTAAATATGGATCAACGGATGGAGAAGATGGATCAACGGATGGAGAAGATGGATCAACGGATGGAGAAGATAGAGCCTGACATAGCGGGGATACATAATTTGCTCGGTGTTCATGCCCCTGTATCCCCGACGCCGGAGCAGGTGGGTGGCATGGATATGATGAATGGGACCTTCGACCGCCTTCCAACACCAAGCCCACCCCCTCCACCAGAAGAATTTGTGTACATGTATGCCGTTGACGAGGAGGATAACATGACAACCCCGTCAAGACCACGCCAGGAGACAACACGGCGAACAAGACAGGAGGAAAGCTTCCTCCCAGATAACCAACCCTTGCCCACTACCACAAGCACACCCGCTCCCAGAAGTACACCCGCTCCCAGAATCCGACCTACATACGCTTGCATCGATACGGTGCCCGACATCATCCTGTGCGAGCTGCCACCTGCACTCAGGGAGAAGTATAGGGTGATGAGTGCTGGTTTACCCCAGAAGTATGGCATGTTAATTTTTAAATCACATCAGGACATGTAAGAGAAAGTAAAAACACCAAATAGTGCAATATTGTCTACTTCAGCAAATTAGCTTCAATGCTGGAAGTTCTATAAAATTTGCACTCACGTGTTTAACGTGAAATCAGCAAGCAGCATCCACTCCACGGCCGTCACAGCAGGAGATTAGCCCCTGAGGAAGACTTTACAGTGGAAACACGTGTTGGGTGATATCAGTTACCACTAAAGGAGCCCTTGTTGATGACATCTGGAGTGGAGGACAACTTTAATCAGCCCAGTACCTGCTGTGACGGCCGTGGAGCGGATGCTGCTTGCTGTGAATATTTTGTCTGACCCTGTGACCCAGTGTGGTCTGAATGCTCTCAAACAAAAGCACTTATGTAAGTGGAATACTTTGTGTTTTTAACATTAAAAACAGTACTATACTATTTTGATTTCCCCCTCTTTTTGTATATGGAATTTCCCCCTCTCTATGTGGATCTGGAGTACCTGTCTGGAGACATACTGCACCGACACACTTTATTCGAGCAAATACCCAGTATGTACCTGGCAGATACCTGGAATGCGCCGCTCCTCACCTCTGACAAGCCCCGTTGCGTTTGCCTTCCCAGCCTGGGTTCATGCCTGGCTGACGGGCGGCTGATCTGTTAAATGATAATGATTAGGATTTAATAGGCTGCAATGCTTCGCGTGTCTACCAGATGGCATAAATTCATGAATTGTAATGCAGTATATATATATATACTGTGCAGTATTGCAGCCAGCGGGAATAAAATGCTTCAATCCCTGCCTGGAAAATACCTCAATGCACTCAGGCAGAAAACAGTCACAAACCTCAATACACCCGGGTATACCCGAATTCGTGGGACTAGCCGAGCTCGAATAAAGTGTGTCTCCAGTGTAAGTTGGTAACTTTGAATAACCACAACGCTCTGATTTCACGTGAGTGCAAATTTTATAGAACTACCAGCATTGAAGCTAATTTGCTGAAGTAGACAATATTGCACTATTTGGTGTTTTTACTCTCTCTTACATGTCCTGATGTGATTTGCGCACCTGTTTCTCCTTCGTTTGCTGATTGAATTTGGTTTGAATTCTACGTCAGGAGCTGCACTCATTAAGGATAGTATATCATCTGTGTTACCTTTGATCTGTTGTGATATTATTTGCGCTTGATTTTTCCTTGCACATGTTAATTTTTAAGCACCACGTGTCCTACTTGGTGTACTGCGGGTGGGCCAAAAATGTAAACTACGAAGGAAATCGCGAAAAAAGGGCGCTTCCAGAAAATTTAAGAAGGACTATTGTGGAGGAATTGCGGCGCTATTTTTCAATTTCAGATCCTTTAATGAAAATCGTTCAAGACTCCATTAATGGCATTTTGCGTCATACAAGGCATCGGCCCTAGAAGGACAATCTGGTGGGGATCGAATTTGCGTGACTGTTCAACTGTTTATTTTTTGACGCGTTGCTTGTTTTAACTTGTATTAATAAAGAAATGTTTTTACTTACACAAGACCTGCACAATTCCAGTCCTCGTGGGCCACAAACAGGCCCGGTTTTCAAGGTTATCCTTTTACAAGATCGTAAAGATTATGAAGGAGAGGCACTTCGACTCTTGAATGACACCTCCTCCTATATGAAACTTAAAAAAGACCCCACTGGTGATTTTTTGATTAGACTTAAAGGCCTTTTAGATCAAGCCCTAACTACCTGTGTCATTACAAAGAATGAATTTGATTTCCTTTTCTCAAGCTGCCCAAAAATCCCAATATTTTATCACCTTACCAAAACGCATAAATCATTAATTAACCCACCTGGTAGACCGATTATATCGGGAATTCAAAGTCTACTTTCTCCAGCCCTATGTGTTAAAACTCCCCTCCCATCTAAGGGATTCCACCTCGGTACTAAACCTGTTACAAGATCTCGAGTGGAAAGATTCGTATAGATGGCTCACATGTGATGTGCAGGCCCTCTATACGAATATACCACACACGGAAGGTTTAGCAGCTGTTGACTTTTTTCTATCGGGTGACCTGGAATTACATCCTCTAAATAGAAGGTTTATTTTGGATTCTATCCACTTCATATTGAAACACAACTATTTTATGTTTCTGGACGAATTCTTCCTGCAGGTTTGCGGAACTGCTATGGGCACAAGATTTGCCCCCAGTTTCGCAAACCTGTACATGGGAGAATGGGAATTTGAACACATTTTAAACAACAATCCTTTTACAAACAATATTATTATTTGGCGTCTATGCATATGGGATGGTGACCAATGCTCTCTAGGTCATTTTGTAAAATACATCAATAGCAATGACAGAAATCTGTCCTTTACTCATTGGATAATGAAAGAGAAATTAGTTTTCTGGATTTAAGCTTGACAGTTAGGCTAAGGCCCCGGTAACGCCGCTGTAACACGCGCCCGCGGGATTGGCGGCGCGTTCAGCCGATTCCCCGGCCTGCAGCTCACTGCAGGCAGAGAGACCGGGGGGGGGGGCGTGGCGGGGGAGTGACGGGGGCGCGGCCATGACGTCACCCGGCAGGTTCGCCCTCATTGGCTGAACCGCCGGGGGGCATGCCTAATCGCTCGACGCGAGTCCTGCTCTCAAATCTATTGAGAGCAGGAGCAACTCTCGCCCGAGCGCTGTGGCCCCCCCTCGCAGCAGGCCCGGCCCCATTGAGGGGAGGGCTCTCGTCTGTGCAGCGTCCGCCACAGTGGACGCTGTAGTAGGCAGCGGGGGCAAGGCCTTACGGATGAAGGGAAGTTGATAACTAAAACACACTTTAAGGATGTGGATTCAAATAACTTATTGCTGGCCACTAGCAATCATAAAAAAACATGGATCCAAAATATCCCAAGTGGCCAGTTTTATAGGTTAAGAAAAAATTGCAGTTCGGATAAAGATTTCGAAACACAGGTGAATGACCTTACCTCTAGATTTTTGGAGAGAGGTTATTCTTTGAAAAAATTAAATAGTGATTTAGATAAGGTGAGAAAACTTGATAGGGGTCAAATGTTAATTCCAAAGGTAAAAAAACAAAAAAATCAGGAGGGTTATGAGGGCAAATGTAATGTTGCATTCATCACCAACTTCAACTCTATGACGATGCAAATTGAAAGAATTGTTAAAAAAACACTGGGCAATTTTATCAAGTGACCCAATATTGGGGGCTCACATCTCAAAATTTCCAAAATTTATATATAGGAAAGCGAAAAAACTCAAAAATACTTTATCCCCTAGTGATATTAACATCAAAGAGAACTCCGTTGGGGAAAAAAGATGGTTTAACACTAAACCGGTGGGAAACTTTAAATGTGGAAAATGCTCAGTGTGTAAATATTTGCATCCAAACAAAAAATCATTTCTATGTAATTCTACAGGAGAAGTTTTTGAGGTCTCTGACTTCATTTACTGTAATACAGACCATATTATTTATTTAATAGAATGCCCCTGTGGCCTACAGTATGTGGGGCGCACCAAGCGCCCTCTTAAGGTGCGCATCCAAGAACATATACGCAATATTAAAATCGGTTTTATCAAACATAGTCTCTCTAAACATTATGCTCTGCACCATAATGGGGATCCCTCCTCCTTGCTCCTTAAGGGAATCAAATATGTCCCTAGAAATAGAAGGGGCGGTGATAGGGTCAAAGAGTTATCTGTTCAAGAGACCTTCTGGATACACAAGTTGAGGACTTTGTATCCGGGGGGGTCTTAATGAGGACATCGACATTTGGTCCCTTTATTGATTATTTGTCTGCACCACTGTGATCCTCTGTTTTAGTCAGGGAAATATTTCCCTGCTACTTATTAATGCTCTTTCTAGTGCCTATTGTCATTTGTTCTTTTTTATATATTTTTTTTTTTAAATACATCATTCGTTCTTCTTTTTCAGGGTCTAATTGTAATCTTCGATTTTCTCATGCTTAGTTGATTTTAAAGGCGGTTTAATTTTATTTATGTGCAAATATACTCTTACACTCTCTTTCTTTTTTTATTTTAGAGCCGTTTTTTCATATTTGTAATATTGTATTGTTGCCTGTTTGATTAAAGTTTATATTGTTGTCAATGTTGCCTATAGCAACCACTTGTTGTAACACATGGAGTTATTGACTCCTCCCCGCTTTCTCTGTATTGGCTGGAGGATCTGATTGATGGGCCAATCAGATGTAAGCGTGGGGTATTTCAATGCTGTATGTTCTAACCATTTATTATTCCCTGATGAAGAAACCGTAAGGTTTCGAAACGCGTTGGAAAGGTTCTATTTGTTTTATCCTATTGGACTTGTCACCCCACTACTGCGGGCTCACTCGGCCACTGGAGAAAAGATCGCGACGCGAGTTGCAGTGTCGCTTCCCAGTGACGTCACAAACCCGTAAGTGCCGGATTGGTGGGCTGTGAGCGTGTATCCAGCCATTGTAAAGACTTACCCGATACCACGATATTACTCGTGTGCACCACGAGTTTGCTGGACTCTCCACTTATGTGAGTGGGAATATCTAGGATCCATATACCTTGACGTGGGACCGAGAAATCAAGAGATGGGGAACTGCTTGTACCACCACTGATGACATCTGATTTGGCGTTCTGTCTGGTGCACGGGTAACATTAACCCCTGACATACCTGTTTAATTTCTTTTTGATGTACGCACAATACTTACCTTTATTGATGGTTACTTTGAATATATCTTTTAATGCACTATGAGCGTTGTGCGCTGTGTTTTTTGTGTATCCTAAAACCGGGCCTGTTTGCGGCCCTCGAGGACTGGAGTTGTGCAGGCCTGACTGATTGTTCTGTACACCATCCTACTGTAAATGTTTTGACTTTCTGTACATAAATGGTTTCACTAGCAGTAAACCATACACCTGTTAATGTTTTGAATTGCTGTACACTTTAAATGTTTTTAAATTGTATTTGTAAATAAATGTTTTTGTACTTACTCCACCAATAAAGAAAATGTTGATTTGTTTTAAATTGTTCCATTGTCTCCTTTTATACTGTAACAAAATACAGTGTTTCTAGAACATACAGTACTGTCCAGGCATACTGTACAGTACTGTACTGTATACTGTAGGCATGCTCAGTACTGTACATCACGATTATTAAAACAATACATGCTGTACGGGTATAGAATACACATATGTACTGGAATACATGTACAATAAATGCATACTTTTTATTTTTCGGGTTTATTATACAGTATATATTGTGACAAACGGCTTACTCCGGGGCTCCGCCGTCTGACCGGGACTGTTAGAACACGGTCTTTTAGGGTAGGTTAAATGATGAGGCGTCACGTGCTGTTCCTTTCAACAGGCTATGCCTGGTTTATTCAGTCCCAGGCACTGAGACTGCCACAGTGTATACAACAGAAACACAGCAAAACAAAAAAAGCTGCTCACCTGAGCAATAACTTAACTTATGTTTTCCCTGACTCAGTGTTGAAATGGCTTTTCCACTTCCAACAACAAAACAAGGTACTTTGCAGTTTTAGACAAAAAGGAACAGAATCATTTAACTTGTTTGGGGAGAGGCTTTTCCCCTCTCTGCTTCCAGCAGCCTTCCTGTCTCCAGGCTCTTGGGGAGAGGGAAGAGGAACCAGGAAATCAGTCTTAAATACCTGATTTCTAATTAGCATGACAGGTGACAGAAATCAGGCAGCAGACAAACTCTGGTCTGGATCCCTCATCCCTCAGTTCCAGCACTTGACAAACTGTGGGATGGAGTGCATGTATTATGAGGCTGCACTCCCAGGCCAAACAGGATAGAAACTGTTCAGTATCCTGGGAGCCCTATATATGGAATTTATTACCATCCCCTGGTTTCTGTCACATATCCTCCCACCCAGCTCAGACCTCGAGGGATGAGCGACCATGGATATTAGGGAGTGCATCCCTGACAACCTGTCAGAATTGCCATGTTTGTGCCCTGACCTGTGTTCCACAGAAAATTTAAAGGGTTGTAGGCTTAGGAACTACCTGGTCACTCTAGCATTCTTCTCTTTGTTTTGACACATCCAGGTGAGGCGTGCATGATCCGTGACCAACCGGAATTTTCTCCCCAACAGATAGTATTTGAGCGTCTCTACAGCCCACTTTATTGCGAGGCACTCTTTCTCGACTATGGATTAATTATTCTCCTGGGGATTTAGTTTACTACTTAAATAAAGGATGGGGTGCTCCTCACCTTGAGACTCCTGGGAGAGTACAGCCCCCAGCCCTACCTCAGATGCGTCGGTTTGAACTAAAAACTCTTTAGAAAAGTCAGGTGTGACCAACACGGGTTGGGCACAGAGAGCTTCTTTCAGGCTTCTAAAGGCCTGTTCGGTTTCGGGGGACCACTTTACCATTAGCGGCTCTCTTGCTTTTGTGAGGTCGGTTAGTGGGGTTGCCTTAGTTGCAAAATTGGGAATAAACCTTCTATAATAACCAATTCATCCCAAAAAGGTCCTTACTTGTTTTTTGTAACTGGCCTTGGCCAATTTTGTATCGCCTCTACTTTGAGTGTTTGGGGTTTGAGTAAACCTCTGCCAATAGAATACCCCAGATACTTGGCCTCCTCCAGACCAATAGTGCATTTAGCGGGGTTTGCAGTTAGTCCAGCAGACCGAACTGCGTCAAGCACAGCTTGGACCTTTGGAAGGTGGGATTGCCAATCTTCACTATGGATTACCACATCATCCAGGTAGGCAGCAGCATACCGAGCATGTGGTTTTAAAATTTTATCCATCATTCTTTGTAATGTGGCGGGAGCTCCATGTAAGCCAAAAGGCAGCACCCTATACTGAAAGAGGACGTCTGGGGTTGAGAAGGCTGTCTTTTCTTTTGCCCTTTCTTTGAGGGAAACCTGCCAGTACCCTTTTGTTAGGTCTAGGGTCGTGAGATATCGGGCTTTGCCCAGTCTCTCTACCAGTTCATCAACCCTGGGCATAGGATAAGTATCAAATTTTGACACAGCGTTTAGTGAACCCAGAGCCAACAGAAGGCAGCAGCACACCCAGTGGACAAGGAAGCTATGGCTACTGCACCGACACACTTTATTCGAGCAAATACCCAGTATGTACCTGGCAGATACCTGGAATGCGCCGCTCCTCACCTCTGACAAGCCCCGTTGTGTTTGCCTTCCCAGCCTGGGTTCATGCCTGGCTGACGGGCGGCTGATCTGTTAAATGATAATGATTAGGATTTAATAGGCTGCAATGCTTCGCGTGTCTACCAGATGGCATACATTCATGAATTGTAATGCAGTATATATATATATATACTGTGCAGTATTGCAGCCAGCGGGAATAAAATGCTTCAATCCCTGCCTGGAAAATAACCCAATGCACTCGGGCAGAAAACAGTCACAAACCTCAATACACCCGGGTATACCCGAATTCGTGGGACTAGCCGAGCTCGAATAAAGTGTGTCGCCAGTGTAGGCAGGAGGTCTAGGCGATCCTGACACAAAGTCTCTCAGAAGGAGCTTCAGAACCTATACCTGGAGATGGAAGTCTCACGCCAGGAGACAGCCCGCCTCCAAGCAGATGTGCAAAAATGGAAGGTGGACTGCAAGGAGGCCCTGAATAGTACAGAGACTGAAAAAAGAAAAAATTTAAGATTAAAAAGGGAAAATTCTGAGTTGACAGAACACGTCAAGGGAAAAAATGAAAAGCTGCACGAGCTTAAAGAAATAAATAAACTTTTGAAAGATGAAAAGTTTCAAGCAGAGCTCCGACTGCAGAACCAACTGCAAGGTCTGCGTACAAACCTCTAGTATGCTGAGGAGAAGCAGCAAATGCTGCAGGAAGAAAAGCTGCAGGCTGCTAAAGAGGTACAAGCGCTGCAGGAGCGTCTGAATACCCAGTACGTCTCCACAGAGCAGTATGAGGAGATAAAGGCCACGCTGCATGTCTTCAGAGCATCATTGGAGGCGGAGCTTCGATACCAGGTGACTCTGTATGAGAGGGAGCGTGAGAAGGCTCAGAAACTGGAGCAAGAGCTGGAGAGACAGAGAGACTGTTCCATTCCCTTGAGTCAGTACACCAAGGAGAAAACAGACGCAGCGGCAACCTTAACGACAAAAATTACAGAGCTCCAGAATATGAAGGAGACACTGACACAGACTCAGAGAAAGCAAAGTGCGCAGATAAATTCCCTGAGAAGAGACTTGCAAGACGCACTCAAACAGGTTGAGACTCTGCTGACCAGTAACTTACAGATTCCTCCAATACGGAAAAAAGTATTGGCTCTGCCCAAGCACCGGTATCCCACAGTAACTAATGCCCGTGAGGACAAGGGTACAGTGAGAGTTGGGGACTCCACGCACCTTCAAAACAAGATTCCGAAGTTTGAGCCACCTAAGAAAGCACTAGCCAAACCTACAGCTGCCCAACAGGCAACAAACAGAGGTAGGAGTGCAGAATCAAAGCCAGAAGAATCCTTAGCTGAGGAAGCTGAAAAGATAGGACGTTCTCTGGAAAGGGAGGTGGAGGTGCAACTCAGTCCCAAAGAAGCTGAACTGGCGACTCCGTTGTGTGGGGGAGGTGCAGAAAGTCCGCTTCAGGAGCAGAAAACTCGAAGGGCTAGTCCTATCTGCTCTACAACTGTTGACATACAGTTTGTCTACAAAAAGAAGAGTACCCGACGCAATGGAAATCTCATGACCGCGCACTCTGTAAAAAGACTTTACATGGAAAAAGTCCTCCTCGAGCGACTGAGGAGTGCTGATCTCAAGCACCTTCGGGAGGAGACAAAAATAAACTGGAGAAAGGGCTCCAATCCCAGAGGGACAGAGGGTTCTCTTCCTCCATCCACTCTCATTCAAGTCACAGAAAGATCTCGAATGAGAGTGGAAGGATGGGCTTTGGTCGTGGTAAGCCCGAGCTTCCCACAAACAGGGGAGGTATGTAACAGGGGACTTATCCCTTTTCACAAATGTGCCTCTAATCCAGCAGTGTGGTGGTTAACTGCTGGTAGGCAATTAACTAACACCATCTGCCTGATTGCTTAGACAGGAAGACATTGCTCTTTTGAGACAGGAAGTGGGACTCCTTAGCTCACACCTGAGCTGAACTTTGGAGACAGAGCAGAGATTCCTTAGTCCACAATGGGGCTGAACCAAGGAAGGGCAGATGTCTTGAGCGACAAGCTGACCACAAGACAAAGGGGACAAGATTCTAAACTTGGAGCCTGATATTTTCTGTGCACACAAGGGTTGCCGGTCCAGGAGAGCAGAGAAGAAGAAGTTTCCCTCAGCAGCCAGCCCAGCTAACCGATAAGACTTTTCGTAAAGACGATTATCTATGTCTGTGTATTGATAAATGTCTCCATGATTTGGGGCTGGTAAAGAGCCTAGCTAACCAACCCAGTCAGAGAGGGCTGAGCTACATGTGTAGATAGTCTCCAAAGCAGAGATAGGTTTTCTTTGTTTGGCTCACGATTTCGCTTAAGTTGATTTTTTGCTGTGTTTTAAGCGACAGGCACAATAAAGCCTTGTTATAATTTCACCTTACAACAGTCTCCATTGTGTACCTCTGCACATGTCCTCCTACAGTGATGGTGAGAAATAATGAGGTACTAGAGATGATAGGATTAAATTATGAAAACTATTAGGAAAGATACAATAAAAGTGTCAACATTTTGATAATGGAGACTACCTTGTCCACTAGTAATTGTGTGGTGGTCTTGATAATACGCTCACACTTTAAAATATTTTAATTTAATTAACGGCTGATCCTTTAAAATAATATAGACATTTCTGCCAAATCATTTCTGGTTTTAGCCACCTTGGAATATATAGGCCTCTTCATTATAGCATAGACAATTTCAGACTGCAATGCTGAAGTGGTCCCGACCAGTTATTGGTGGCCATGTTGTTCTAACCCAGCAAATTGCTTCCAACATCTGGGAACTATAAAACCAATGATAAGTCTGGTTTGTAATAAACAAGATCCCTACGACTCATCTTTCCCATGCTTTTGGTTAGGATTACTTCTCAGTTTTGTTCCTTTCCTTGCTTTTAGAGGGTCTTTACTTTTATACCCTTCACCTAACAGCCACATAATATTTCAATAAGATCTTCCTCTTTATAGAAAACTTCTACATTGGTACATTTTAGAAAACAAGGAATTGCCGTCATAAAAGAAATTGTGGATGACAATAATCAACAATAAGGATTGTATTTTGTGCCATAAGTGTTTGGTAAGATGGTATTTGTAATATACCCCAATTATTTAGGAGTGCTAGATTTAAAAAGTCAACAGATGTAAAACCATGTTCCTTCCTTAATTTCATGTGAACGGTTTTGTCACTCAAGTAATCCAAAACATGTCTTAGGTCTTCTATACTTCCTGACCCCACCATGATGAAATCATGAATGCAGGGTTTTCATAAAATAATAATGGTAAGGGTTCGTATTTGAAAAAAAATAAAAAAGATATAATTAGATTGTAAGCTCTACGGGGCAGTGACTCCTTTTCCTAAATGTTACTTTTATGTCTGTAGTGCTTCTTCCCATTATGTGGTATCTGTATTGTGTTATTTTATATTATTATGTCACGTATTACTGCTGTGAAGCACTACAGTATGTACATTAATGGTGCTATATAAAGATATACTTTTATACATACATTTATCTTCCACCCCCTATAAAGAGCACTGCAAATGTAGCCCCCATGCCTTTGAACAGAAATTTGAATAGATGAATAGTGCTGTGAAAGAGGAAAAAGCTCTATAACTTCCATAGTGAAAGTTGTAGTAACAAAGGAGGGAGGGGGAGTTCAGTAGGTGGTATGATACCCATTAGTGGACCAACAAGTAGTTGATATGTTATGAGCTTTTGAACCTCTAAGGGTGAAAGGTGTTCAACTCCAAGGAAGCCTTTCAGATTCCCCCTAATGTTTATAATTGACTCCCAGGGCCACCGACAGGGGGATCCGGGACAAGTGTCTGGTGGCTGTGGGGGTCCCCGACTCTCCCCAGCTGCTGCCTCCTTTTCCCACACAAGGCCTGTCGCTCCTGCCGCTGCACGCCGGAAGCTGGGCCTAACTTCCAGGTGCACCAGCTTCCGGCGCCCAGCAGCAGCAGCTGAGGAGAGCCGGGGCATGGCAGAAGCAACCAGAGGTAAGTGGGAATTGTATTTGTTGGGGAGGGAGGGATTGGTAATTGTATTTGTGTGTGTGTGAGTTGGGGGGGTAGTGGGAATTGTATCGGGGGGTTGAGGTGGTGTTTGTGCTCTGGGGGTGTAGTGGTTTCTGTATCTGAGGGGTATAATGGTGTCTGTATTTGGGGGATAGTTTTGTATTGGGAGGGGGTATTGTGTGTGTATTGGGGGGGGTTGTCTGGGCAGTGTGGGAGGGGGAATTTAATGGGTAATGGGGAGAATTGTGTGTGTCATGGGGAGAAGGGGGAAATGAGTGTGAGGGGGATTGAGGGAGCGGGATTGAGTGAGAGGGGGTAATTGAGTGATAGCGGAGAGGGGGAGAGAGAGGGGGTGTAAGAAAGGGAGGGTGTGTGTGAGGGGAAGAGTGAGAGACAGAGGGAGGAGAGAAATACTGGTGGGAAAGGGGAGGGTTCGCAAGGCCACTGACGCGGGGGGCGGCGTGCCAATGACACGGGGGGGGCACGTCGACAACATGGGAGGGGGGGCATGGGTGAAGCTCTAATTCTGGGCCCCAGGAAATCTGTTGGCAGCCCTATTGACTCCAACCAGTATGATCTTATATTGAGCAATGTGACTGTGCATCCCATACATCATTTTCTTTCCAAAGCCAACTGCCAGCAAATTAGTTTCCTTTAAGAAATATAGATAACTAGCTCCTGAAGGGATGTAGCTGTATGTGTTCCCATAATCCTGCTGTAACACTATCCACTATCACGTTCATTATCCATGTGCTTATTCTTCTTACAACTCCTTAAACCAGGGGGGCACAAACTTTTGGAGCTGCGCCCCCTGCGTGCTCCCCCTCGCTCTCACACCCCCCCTTACCTTGTTTGGTGGCGTCAAATGACGCCACGGGGTCACGTGACCCCATTGCTATGGAGGCGGCCGTGTGACTTCGCCCCGCATAACACCGCAGCATCATTTAACGCCGTGTTGCCATGGTGATGCATCACAAGCATCTGAATCAAGGTAAGTTTATTGTTGCAGAGACCTCACACGCTCCCCCGGCATTTAATTTAAATGCCTCGGGGAAGAGCGCCCCCCCAAAAAAAAATCCAGCATCCCCCACTTTGCGCACCGTTGCCTTAAACCATAATCCAACAAGGTGTATAGTTTATATTTTACCTTTCTTAGGTCCCACCAATATTTGAGCTGTTGTCAACTCTCTTCCTTATTATTGAAGGAGCAGTTCCTTGTTTTATTATTTTATTTTGAGCCTCATTTTTTTTTTTTTTCTTGGGTGGGATAGCAGGGGGTCCTCGGAGCCTAAATGCACTACTTTAAGCTCAAGGGAACTCTGGTTCCTGAGATATAAACATGTAAAGGTGCAGCAGGTACCATCCCTTCCAGGAAAAATAGCGGTTTAAATCTCACACATTACGCAGACATATGCTTCCTATTGGCCCGTGTGATGCCGGGAATTTAAATATGCAAATGTACACTGGTGGCACCTTTCCAGGAATTATCCCAGAAACCAATGGGTCCCCAGAGCTGAAATTAATGTCCATGAAAAAAAGTGGGGGCAGGGCGTAGACTCCCGTTTCAATATAGGCATAGGATTTCTACCCCTCTCTCCCTTCATCTATCCAGAGGCCATCTTTACATAGGAAATATATTTTCAAAGCAATTTAAATTTCTCCAAGCCATTTTGCAAAGTAAAGGTCATTGACAAATATTGACAGTGACAAACGCACAAGCCACTTCCTAGTCTCGCTATTGTATGAGGCTTGTGTGTTTTCTTCCTCTAAAATAGAAGAGGAACTTGCTGTTGCCGAAGCATAAGTAAAAAGAAAAACTGGTTCTCCCAATACTCATCATTTGGTTTTAATTCACTGGATCTCCTTTTTAAGATTGATTTAGTTGTGAAGCTAGATTTTTATTTGTTTGTCCTTTTTTGTTCCTAAGCAGACCTTAAATTGGTATAATTTGTTATATTGATATATATCAGATACAAGGTGCATGTATGGGCACATGTAACCACTGCATTGCTTATTCTTGCAACAATATCACCTTTGTCTGTCGATAAAGTGAATTCCAGAGTAATTGTGGTTTCTTCCTCATAGCAGGTTCAGAATGTGCATGATGGACTCGTTTATTAAGATGTTATAAGAAAAAAGAAAAAAAGGGAAGCAAAGGGAATTGCACCTTTAAAAGAAAAAATACCAAAAAATGGAACCGATTTAAAACTAGAACTGCACCTGGAATAAATGTGAATTAAAAACTAAAGAGAAACGAGAACCCAAATAAAATATATATATATATAAATATATTATATATATATATATAATATATATATATAATAATCTATAATATATATATATATATATATACACTTTGCAACATATATTACACATATACTGGATATACATATTTTTATCTTGACTCAAATGATGTGTAAATAGTAAAACAAAATGCTAAGAAGTATATTTCAAGCAGGATTTCTCACAAAGTAACTTTGAAGTTTCTTGTGGTCACAATAACAAAAAAAATGATGTTTGCTATTGACTTCACTCATCAAAGAATCAAAGGCTCTTGAGAGATGTAGGTTTCACGTTGATTGCAGTGTATATTACGATTTGCCAGTTCATATAACTACAAAAACATATTTTGTGGGAATTGTCCATTTTGAAAATCCAACAATGCTGACCTAGATTTTTATGTGACCAACATTTGACAATGTCTTTGTTTCTATGTTTGTTTATAAGTAAATATGTGTAGAACGCCTGTGCATCAGAAAGACAAGTCCTTAGTGTATTCGTAACATCTGCAGCTGAGAAGCTCCCAATAATCTGTATAACACAATAAAGTTACCCTAATAGGGTTTAAGGGACTAGTACTTAATGCCTCAGGCACCAATAAAGAATAGTACAATAAATGTCCCATATAGTGAGAATGAAGGGTTATGGCAACCCACAGGTGTAACTCACTTTTGAATTGCAGAATCCAGGGGAGTTTTCTTCAGCAGGAATAGATAGCGTGCAGTCCACCAGTAACAGGAGCAGGAACAGGAGAAAAACCGGCAGTGCACTGCCAAGTTACTTGTTGGGGCTAGGGGGGACCTTTGTCCAATCTTTTTATGGCATAAATAAATCTTTGCTTCTGCTGCCGTGAGCCTCCTCCTGGTTTTCTTGGCAGTACACTGCCGTTTTTTCTCTTGTTTATAAGTAAGTAAAAAACTCACAGGGTGGAATTGATCAACTAATAGGCTCCTTAATAGGGTGACCAGACTTGTCCCGGAATCTCATGCATACGCAAAGAGCACTTGCTGACCGCGCATGCACGATCATCACTACCGGCTGCTCATGCGCATGCGCGATCGGCACTTACTGACTGTGCATGCACAACAGCGTTTGCTGGTCACTCATCATACGCATGCGTGATCGGAGCTTCCCGGTCGTGCATACGCAAGAGCAGCCAGCAAGTGCCGATCACGCATGCGTGGTCTGCTATCGCTCGTTGCATGCACAGTCGGCGCTTGCCAGTGGCACAGAAAACTGGGACAGAGCCCGAAAAAACGGGACTGTCCCGGCTAAACCGGGACATCTGGTCAACCTACTCCATAATCTATCAACCCACCTACATTGTGGATAATGAATTTATAATGTGATTAGTCAGTGGGTGCAAGTACTGTACTGTGAATGTGAATGTAAGCACTCAATGTATAGTTTGATATAGTAGTTAATTTAAAAGCAATTTTAATGATATTAAAGTAAAAAATATATTAAGTTACAATGTGAATTATAATACACCTAAAGTGTATTAAAGTGAATAATCACTGTGGTGACCAAACATATAAAACAAGAAAGACGCTGTGTACATAAATGTCAAAAACTGAAAACCAAGGGATATCTAGGTAATGAATGAATGTTCTCCTGATAATATATAAGACCTAAATAGGTCACAGTTAATCATTGATAACCCTTGTGTACAGCACTAGTAGTGAAAATTAAAAGAAACCTGTATATAGTGAACAGGTAGCGTGGAGACTGATATTAATGTATAATAGTATGACGTATAATTGTTCCTCCAGAAATCTGTAATTACCATATGTGATAGCTATTTTGTATAGGCACACAAATGTGTATAGATGCCTAGGGGCACGAATCAGAGTCTGTATCAATTTATAGCCCCTTAAGACAAACAAAATAACAAAATACTGCTTTAGATATACACATAAAAAGCAAATGTAATGAGCCCACAAAGTGTGTTTATGGCGCTCAGAGGCACGGATCGAGTCCGTATCAAGTTTTAGCTTCCTAAATAAATGCATAGTTAGTAATAAGCAGATCATTAGCTTTCACAGAGTAATCCTATGTAATCAGGAACAAGTGTATTGCAGACAGACAGGGTAACTGAAACAAGTAGCCAAAAGCTGGTAAATCAACCAGCATCAATACTAGTTGAGTATGGTGCCAAATGAAGCTGTGAGACAACACTGTAAAATCATTCAAATTGATTTTAAATTATCTACCATATCAAACTATACATTGAGTGCTTGCAAAAGGGTGTGCTTTCTCTAGTCTTCACCATTACTCCTTATCCCCTTTTTGCACCTTTGTGTTCAATATAATATATCATTTTCTTAATTAAGCTGAAGCGAGAGTTTTTTCCTTTCCCTTTGCCCTTCCCTTTATTTTCTAATGTGAATGTAACACAGAAATGGGTGACTGAGGTAAGTCACTCAAAAGAAATTCACTTTGACTGCAGACGAATGTCCCTTACATGAACGAAACGTACGTCAGGACGTTTTCTTGCAACATTAGTTGATGGGTCTACATTGAGACCGGGATTAGGAGGTTTTTAGTGCTCCGGGAAGTGTTGGGTAAGCGGGTTATTCAGTCAGTGAGTGTTTGAGCGCAATGAGCATTTACCTACCACATACTTTTTAGCTAGAGCGCGATACCGAAGCTGCCATTACAGCCAATACCTACCTCAGTCGTTGGGTACATCAGCTGGCGTATCGAGTGGCCTCCACATCTATTATTTATGCAAGCTAAGTATGATGAATTACTCCAGTAAATACCACTGCTGACTGACAGACCGCCTATATCACCAGGATTGATTGCACCACTCTATACCTTAAAGAGCGGTGTCTATGTGCGATTAGCTCTAGGCTTTTTCTATTGACAAGTCACCAGCAGAATTACCAGAGGATTACCTGTCCTACACCACAGCCAAATGTGGGAATGTTTCTCTGCTAGTGGCTTAATTATTAATGACAATATAGCTAGAGACATTCGCTACCCCATACATAATTTTATATGTTTAGCAATAGATGTTTTACACTATAAATAAATGTAAACGTTCTCTCTCACAGTGGTGTGCAGTCAAAGTGAATTTCTTTTGAGTGACTCATCTCATAGTCACACATTTTTGTGTTTAGAACTGCACACCCACAAAAAAAGATTTTTCATTTGTTATTATTTATAGCATTTGTCAACCAATTACAGCATAGTTTCGAGTTTCTGTGTTCATAAAGTTGGTAAAAAAAAAAAGATTCTGAATGATCGCAAACATTTGTTTTCTTTAATGCAGCAGTTTAATAAATAACCACATACGCGTGTTTATTAAAGTGCACAGAACCTCCTATTGCCCTAAATAAGAATTTCCATGTGTAAACTTGATATTTTACAAGACCATATTGACTTTACTTAAGAAATTGTGCATCAATCTTTTATGTTGTGTAATGTTGTTTTCCCCACCCAATCGCAGATAGGGGCCATTACAGGGTGTGTGTGGTGCTTATAAATGCTGGCAACAGGAGGGCCGAGTCGTCCGCGATGACTTGGGGACACAGGAACAGGCTTCTGGGGTTCATACCCCACATAATACTTAGCAGTGCAGCGCCTCCATCTGCCGTAGGCTACAGGGAAATGGAGATGATCTCCCACGGTAAAACTGATGACCTCTCCCACCAGTTAGATCACACACCAGGCCGGAGGTATATTGTTAAACAGGAAAGGTTTATTACTACGGTCTGCAGGAACACAACAGCTACTCAGCAGTCTTCTGCCGGACACAGTCTCTCAGATCAGCTATCACTGAAGATGGTCCCTAGATAGTCACTACAGGCCAAGGGCACCCGAAGCCATTCTAGCTCTTGCCCACCTCCCTAGTGGAGGCAGAGGTATTGGTCCACACTCACTCTCCCCAAAGGGAAGAGCACATGGGAAGGCCCCAATCTCAGGCTCCCAGTTGTGTCACCTGCCTTCCTCAGAGGGAAGGAACAAAGGCACTAACTTTTGGGCAGTCCTGCCCTTAAGTACAGCCAGAAGGCGGGCACTCCGTTGTCCCAGCTACAACAGGATGTACCACCCCCTGCTGTCACTCAAGTACAGTACCAAAGGTGAAGGGGAAAACCCTGTACCAACTACTGGCAAACCAGTAAATACCAGGGTTTACAGCCAGCCCATTGGGTAGAATAGTAGCCAGGGGGTACCCCGCGACATTGTATGTCTATAGTGTGTGTATATAGATACATGTAGCAGGGTAGTCCGCCGCATGTGTATGCTTTAAACAATCATTCAATTGATTGTGAGTGCGTGGGGGGGCGTGAAGGGGAGTGGTGTGCTATGTACAGGATGAAGGTGTGTGCCGATTATGTTAGGCTAATGAAGCATAAAATACAAAATACCAGCTCTTCAACCACTAGCTGTAAATTGCCAAATCCTGACATTAGATTCAATTGCTGTATAAGTTAAAATGCACAATATTTAGCAAACAGCATCAAGTGGTACCATAATAGGCATCTGGCACTGGTTATGGTGACCACTATAAGTGCATGCACATCCTTCAGGAAGGCAAATATATACACAAAGAAACAATGCTGTCACTAAAAGAAAGGAAGTAAGTATGGACAAGTATGTCAGAGAAAACAACCCAACTTAAAGTCTTCATTTAACCCCTTAGGAGTCATTGTCCTGAGATCATAAATTGCCTTGGCCTCCAGTGCAGTAATAGCTTATTTCTGTCTCCCCCGTGGGGAAGCATGAGACAGCAATATGGGCATGCAACGCATTGTTGCCAGGCTATGCTTGTATTTTTTTTAAGTGCCGTGCTACCGGTTGATATTTGAGGTCTTCATCATCCTCTGTGCTCAATAGAGCTTTCCTGATAGCATATCTATGTAGGCTGATTCGTTCTTTTAACATTCTCATAGTCTTTCCGATATAGTAAAGTCCACATGGACACTTGATTAAATATACCACATATTTGGATTTGCTGTTCAAGTATTGCTTAATTTTAATGTATTACCATTATGCGGGTGGGCATAGGAATTGCCAGTCTATAGAAATTGTCAGTTTGTACAGCCAAGGCATCTAAATACTCCAGGTTTCCTCGCAAGCCATGTTGTAGTAGGTATGTATTTGACCATAGGATCAGAGTGTGTTAGCAGGTCACCTAGATTCTTACCTCTCTTATAGCAGAAGAGCGGTGGAGCTACAAAGTCTAGGCCGATTTAAATGCGTGGTCGATAGGGATCCACCCATTATTTTCTGTCTCTGTTCATTACACGTAGTATACAGGTAGGGAAGGGGGTGAGGGGAATGGTAACCTCTGCTCAGCTGATTGTCATTAAAAATGAGTGGGTAAGTAATGGTGCTGTGCTGAGAAATATACTGATACCTAAGAAAAAGAACTCAGCTGGTACCACTCTATAACTCAGAGTAGGTAGATTGTAGTAATTAAAAATACTTTATTAATGTTGATTAAAATAAGCGGGTGTACATAAAACGAAACAAAACTGACTGTATATCCCAGTCATGTCCTGCTATCGCCGGGGTTTAATTGAATAGTAGATGCAAGTGTTAGCATTTAACTACAGATAGAATATGATCCATTAACCAAAGTAGCACACATACAGTCATGTGAAAAAGAAAGTACACCCTCTTTGAAATCCATGGCTTTACATATCAGGACATAATAACAATCATTTGTTTCTTAGCAGGTCTAAAAATTAGGTAAATACAATCTCAGATGAACAACAACACATGACATATTACACCGTGTCATGATTTATTTAACAAAAATAAAGCCAAAATGGAGAAGCTATGTGCTTGCTTAAGCCTAAATGTAATGGTCTTTAATAGTAATATTATGTTGCAATATTATTCCGACATAAACCTGATTACTTACAGTATATTCAAAGCACTAGATCAAAATGTATGCAAAAAAAAATAATATACACCCTACAAACAAACCAGATAATACAGCAACAGGTCATAATTTAAGTGGCAGTAGCGGCAGTGTTTTTGTAATAAACAATTATTTAACAACCTGTCTTACATTTAAAAAAAATAAATAATAAAATTAATAAAATTTCCATATATTTATTGGATACAATTTAATTGCTTTGTATTTGGTTCTACAGTCCTTTGCCTTTAATAACAAAAGACAGGGGTGCCCAATGCTACATCAAATTGACAAAACATATATGGTAATAAGTATAAAGTTTAAATACTTCACTAATAATAATAGTAATTACTTGGTTATTTAGTTAAACCCTTTGGCCAAAGCGCCGTAAGCCTGCATACCAAACGTCAAGGTATAACCAAAAATGCAGGTCTTAACACTAAAACTGTGAACCCTTCCTGTTACCTCTTTATGAGGGGAAGCAACTACAGTGAGTCTTGTCCATTCAGCAAAATGCCTTTGCCTTTAATGCCTGACATTGATCTTACACAAATAAAATACAATGCATTTGATGGGTGAGATTAAATACACTGCCCATTTTGTTCCTGTGTGTGTTTTGTCTGGCTCCCTGTGAGCACTATTATTTACTCAGTGTTTTTCTTCAGTGCCTGGACATGCCTATAACAATGTCATCCAGTTCTATAGCACAACCAAAGCTCGATCCGGATCAGCAAACAGTACTTCACACTTAGCTACACCCACTTATGCCTTGACTGAATTTTCATTAGGTCACATTCCTGTCCGTGAGAACACTATTAAAAGGCAATTAATCCCATTATCAACTGTAGAGCAAATAATAATAATAATAATACATGAAAAAAAAACAAAAAACTTATGAGCACTGTAACAGGGGACTTATCCCTGTTCAGTAATGTGCCTTTGATCTGGCAGTGTGGTGGTTAATTGCTAAGCACCACCTGCCTGATTAGATTGTTTACAAAAAGCCTGCCTTTGAGACAGGAAGTGACTCCTTAGCTCTGACTGAGAGCTGACCTTTGGAGCTGACCGGTCTTGAGCTCTGCACAGCAGAGCTGATTTCAAGACCCAGGGAAAACTACTACACCTGAAGCTGAACCAGGAAGTGAGAAGATTTTCCCTCCAAGAAACAGATAAGACTTTTATTCTTAAGAGACTGCTTATATCTGCTTATTTTCATGCTATATGTTTTGGGGCGGCGAGACATGCTTAACTAATGGAGATGTGAACTAATTGCATAGGATTTCACTAGTGAATGGAAGCTTTGTTCACCACCCCTGTGTTTGGATAATTTCCTGATGAAAAGGAACAGGCACAATAAAGCCTATTATAATTTCACATTATAAAGCCTCCTAATTGTGTACCTCTGTGAACGTCCGTCTACATTTGGTGTCCGAGGTGGGACAAGAGGTGTCCTTGTAGTTAAAAAGGACCGGAGATTTTTATATGAAATTTTTTTGTATGCTTTTTGCCTAGAAACAGTCTGAGAAAAAAAAAAAAACCTCATGCAGCAGAGATCAGAGTTAAAGGGAAACACCACTGAAACTTACACTGCATTGAAACTTACAAAACCACAGATGGACGCTTTGCTCCAATCCCAAGAGGAGAGAGACTGCTGAAGCAGCTAAAACTTTATTTGCCTATCACAAAACGTAATATGGTCATTGAAATAGGGGTTTTGCCTTCCAGCCATAGTCAGGGTTCAAGAAGTGAGTCAGCCCTTAAAAGCGATAGGTGTTTGTTGTTTTCAAAATTTTCGCTGAAGCAGTGAATACAGATGGTGACCCACGAGTGGTACTGATTTTGCAAATAAAGGTTGCCACACCACATAGGGCTACCAGCTGTGAATGGAGTATATGCAGAAAAGTGTGAAAATTGATACAAGACTGTGCTGAAGCAGGGGAATGTTTAGCAAACAAATGCTGAGTGTAAAATTGCCCTATAAAGAAAAAGGTTTTTCAAAGCCAATTGCTGAGTGTTGAGTCCACTGCAAAGAATGTTTTTTTTTCTGCAAGTAAAAAAGTATCCCTAGTATCTTGGGAGCAAAACAGACACCCAAAGTGTGAAGTGTGAATGCCATAATACCCAAAGATGAGACTGAAAATTACTGAACTCAGGCAGAAAACCAAATTCTGTTGCTGAAGCGGAGGCATTGCACCTAGCAAGTAAATGGTGTATAGCAAATAGACTTTTTTTACCTAGAAACTGCACATCTTGTATACCTGATAAAAGAAAATGTATGCACAGTACTGCTGATATTGAAGAAAAAAAAATTACCCAAGAAAGAAAAGTCTACAGAGATGCCTGTGAGAGCTACGACCTCTACAAGCAAAATATGCCCATCTGTAGGACTACCACAATTGGGGGTTCTAGCAAATACAGTGGCAATAGCTGCAATAGCACCTCCTGAGGTCAGGAAGAAAATTACACCTGATAGCCTAAAAATGGAGGACAAGATGCAGCGTTCCTGTAATGAACCCTACCCCATGGAAGAGTGGCCCCTCCAGTCCAATAAAGAGGAAGACATCTCTTACGGGGAACCCGAACCGAGGCTCACCCACAAAACACCCCAAGAATGGTGGGGGTGCCTGAACTCGGCACGAACCGAAAAGTCCGCTCCCTTTGATGACGAATATGATCAGCAGGAGACAGAGCGGGAGTAGTGGATCACCGAATATTTCTGTCAGCTAAAGCAGCTGCAAGAAAAGCCTGGCGTATATAATGAAGCTGCTAAAATTTCAAATGAAGATGGAGACCCCAATATCCCTGAAGGGATGGTGTCATCCAAATCAAAAAGGCAGAAAAAGAAAAAGAAAAGCAGTTCTTCACTTACCATGGAAGGAACAGACACGTCTGCAGATCCTGTGGAGGAAAAGGGGGACCGAGTTGCCCTGCAGCCTAGAGAAAATGGAGAATCCGTCCCGCGGGTAACCGAATATCCAGAGGGCCCAAGGCAGAAGTCGTGTACCCCAAAGAAGTGTCTGTCCGGTGCCAACAGTGAGGAGCCCTTGGCCAACCATCCCATGGAAGTGGAGTCGGAGCCAGTGAGTGACGATCCCTTGACCAGCCCTGAAGATGCCCTGAAAAATGCCAGGCATGACAGTGATCTGCTCTGTGAAGAATTGGAAAGGGAGAGAAAAAATAATGCTGAGCTACAGAAGACTGTGCTCGCAATTTACTCTGCGGCCAAGACCGAATTGGAGGATCTCAAGACTGAGCAAGATACTGCAAAGGCTACTATTTCCACCATGGAGGAAAAGCAGAGCCAATCTGATAAAATGGTGGCTACGTTAAAGCAGAAGTATGAGGAGGCACTGAAGCAGATGACAGTCTTCCAGCAAGAGGTTCACACTCTTCGCATAGAGCTGAATGCCTCACAACAGGAGGTCAACAGTGTCCGGATAGAGGTGGACGTATCTCAGAAAAAGGTTCAGACACTCCGCAGAGCACTGGATGCCTCACATCATGAGACCAACAGCTGCCGCACAGACCTGGAAGTTTCCAGAAAGGAACTACACAGTCTCACTGAGGAGCTGGACATTGCTAAAGAAACTATTGGTAATCTTGAAACAGATCTCAAAGTCTCTCAGAAGGAGCTTCAGACCTTCAACCTAGAGAAGGAAGTCTCACGCCAGGAGATTGTCATTCTCAAAGCAGATGTGCGTAAATGGAAGGAGGACTGCAAAGAGGCCCTGAAGAATACAGAAACTGAAAAAGGAGAAAATTCAAGATTAAAAAGAGAAAACTTAAAACTGAAAGAAGAAAATTTTCAGTTAACAGAAGAAGTCAAGGAAAAGTTTGACGCAGAGCACCGACTGCAGAACCAACTGCAAGGTCTGCGTATACACCTCCAGGATGCTGAGGAGAAGCAGCAAACGCTGCAGGAAGAAAAACTGCAGGCTGCTAAAGAGGTACAAGCGCTGCAGGAACGTCTGAATACCCATTACATCACCACAGAGCAGTATGAGGAGCTAAAGGCCATGCTGCATGTCTTTAGAGCATAGTTGGAAGCGGAGCTCCGATACCAGGTGACTCTGTATGAGAGGGAGCGTGAGAAGGCTCAGAAACTGGAGCAAGAGCTGGAGAGACAGAGATACTGTTCCATTCCCTTGAGTCAGTACACCAAGGAGAAAACAGACGCAGCGGCAACCTTGACGACAAAAATTACAGAGCTCCAGAATATGAAGGAGACTCTGATACAGATTCCTCCAATACGGAAAAAGGTATTGGCTCTGCCCAAGCACCAGTATCCCACAGTAACTAATACCCGCAAGGACAAGGGTACAGTGAGAGTTGGGGACTCCACGCAACTTCAAAACAAAATTACGAAGTTTGAGCCACCAAAGAAAGCACTAGCCAAACCTACAGCTGCCCAACAGGCAACAAACAGAGGTAGGAGTGCAGAATCAAAGCCAGAAGAATCCTTAGCTGAAGAAGCTGAACTGGCGACTCCGTGGTGTGGAGAAGCTGCAGAAAGACCACTTCAAGAGCAGATAACTCTAAGGGCTAGTCCTAACTGCTCTACAACTGTTGCCATACACTTTGTCTACAAAAAGAGGAGTGCCCGACGCAACAGAAATCTCAAGACAGCGCATGCGATAAAAAGACTTTACGTGGAAAAAGTCCTCCTCGAGCTACTGAGGAGTGCTGATCTCAAGCATCTTCGGGAGGAGACAAAAATAAACTGGAGAAAGGGCTCCAATCCCAGCTGGACAGAGGGTTCTCTTCCTCCATCCACTCTCATTCAAGTCACAGAGATATCTAGAATGAGAGTGGAAGGATGGGCTTTGGCCGTGGTAAGCCCGAGCTTCCCACAAACAGGGGAGGTATGTAACAGGGGACTTATCCCTGTTCAGTAATGTGCCTTTGATCTGGCAGTGTGGTGGTTAATTGCTAAGCACCACCTGCCTGATTAGATTGTTTACAAAAAGCCTGCCTTTGAGACAGGAAGTGACTCCTTAGCTCTGACTAAGAGCTGACCTTTGGAGCTGACCGGTCTTGAGCTCTGCACAGCAGAGCTGATTTCAAGACCCAGGAAAAACTACTACACCTGAAGCTGAACCAGGAAGTGAGTAGATTTTCCCTCCAAGAAACAGATATGACTTTTATTCTTAAGAGACTGCTTATATCTGCTTATTTTCATGCTATATGTTTTGGGGCGGCGAGACATGCTTAACTAATGGAGATGTGAACTAATTGCATAGGATTTCACTAGAAATACTCCCAAGTGAATAGAAGCTTTGTTCCCCCCCCTGGGTTTGGATAATTTCCTGATGAAAAGGAACAGGCACAATAATGCCTATTATAATTTCACATTATAAAGCCTCCTAATTGTGTACCTCTGTGAACGTCCGTCTACAAGCACATTCAAGTCTCAATCAAGTTGATAACCTATTCACAGACATCTGTTTCAACCTTTTGGGTCTCAACAGAAATCTTCGGGCCCATGATCAATAAAGGGAGCAGGGGAGAAAGGTATGGGCCTGGGGGTAAATATGAGGGCCTGGGGGTAAAGATGAGGACCTAGGGGACAGGGAGAGCAACAACAGAGGAGGGGTTGGGGAGAGGAGAGACGAGTATGCCTACCTGCAGCTTTGAAGGTAGAGGGGGCCTGCTAGAGGCCTGCCAGAGGGGGCTTCTACCAGCCTCCCTGTAGGAGGACGCGCACAGAGGTATGCAAGGGAGACTTGTTAAGGTGAAATGAAATAAGGCTTTTATTGCGCCTGTTTCCTTAACATCAGAAAATCATCCAAACAAGGGGTCAAACAAAGCTTCTATTCACTTGGGAGTATTTCTTGTGAAAGCTATGCAGTCCACAACTCCCTTTAGATAAGCATGTCTCCCAGCCCCAAACATATATCTTGATATGAGCAGATATACCAAAAGTCTTATAAAGGAAAGTCTTATCTGTTTCTTGTAGATGGAGGGAAAGTCTTCTCTGTTCCTGGGTTGCTGCCTTTTTCCTCAGGCTATGTCAGAATTCAGGTTTAGAGGTTCTTTCCCCTGTGTCTTGCAGGCAGCGTGCTGTTTCTTCTGGCAGGCTTCAAGACATCTGTCCCTATGGTCAGTCCCACAACTTGTGAGACTCAGGAACAATCTCTCTTCCTGTCTCAAAGACAGGCTTTTCTAAGAAACCTAATCAGGCAGGTGGTGTTGGTTAATTGACTACCAGCAGTTAACCACCACACTGCTGGATTAGAGGCACATTTCCTGAACAGGGATAACTCCCCTGTTACACTCCCTCTATCCCCCAAGGCTGCAGGTAGGCTTTTCTGTAAACTTTGTAAAAATAACTTTCTTTTTTAGTAACAATATGGATATTACAAAACATGAATAACATCTTAGTAGGGAGGGTGGGGGTTGTTCACTTCAAACCACTGATCTGACTAAAACACCTCAGACCCTCAAATTCAAATGTATAACTGACACGCTTGGAACCCAACAAAATCCACTGCCTATCTTGTTGTGCTACCATCTTCGTTACCAATCCCTAATGATGCTACCCTAACAACAAACCCACCAGCAACAGCTGACCACCTATCAGCTGTTACTATACTTTAGCAACAGGAGAGAGTGTGGTTGGCGGTGCAGCTGCCTTGGAAGGAAAACATACGGAAAACATACGGAAAACATACGGACCGGACGGCAAAACTCCTCGGCACAAAAAAGTTTATTGGCAGCACATTAAAAACAGTAAGAGAGCAATTCTTTCCAAGGCAGCTGCACCACCATCCACACTCTCTCCTGTTGCTGAATACAATCGGTAGAAGCCCGCCGACAGTGCCCGGATCTCCACAAGGTTATGAGTGAGTAACCAATTTATGTTATACCATTCAGTTGTATTTGACATTTGACTGCAAGCAAGTTTCAAGTTTACCACTACACATCCATGTAAGATATACCTGACGTACTAGGCTATTTATTGGGTGTGTACAATAGTGGATTATCTTTACTGACTTCATGCAACGTCATTGTACTTATCACTGACTAAGTGGAACATGGATTTCTATGGGCTTATCAAGCTGTCTAATTAGAAGGATAACAAGATTTATGTGCTACACATTGCACTTTCATCTACTGTATATGAACATTATCTTGGGTAGCATCGCAGGGGTTTTTGTACCCCATTCTCTGTTACTATCCTTCAAACTGACCAATTAGACAATTATTGCAGCCTGCTATTGGCTGATCAAAACGGCGACCATACCAGCTTGCTGCCCCTTTTCAATTGGGGCTTTCAGAACAGATTACTACATTGACGCATGTTCAAAATGTCTCTCTACACATCAGTGGTAATAGAGCAGCTTTATGACCTGTACATAGCTACTGTTAAAAAGAGTACCACTAACCCATGTCAAAACGATCATGATTTTGTATTGGTACCTGTCCCCAATGACCTTTTATCAACAATACTAAGTAGAAATGGGGAGTCCTTCTGCATGGTTCTGGTAACTTAGTTGATGTTTGGGGACGGAGTGTAAGGTAAGAATAGGGCAGGAGTGTTTTCATTTGTAGCCACAAATTATATCAGATGTATTTGAATTGGTTTTGTTGTGTACCTCTCAAAACTTTATTCTGTTCCTTGCGCCCTGTCCCCAATACTTCTTTGTTTTGAACCGCCATCCTTAATTAATACTCTAGGGCTCGTTTAACTGATGATGCGTTATATAAATACTGTACTAGTGTCATTTGTCAGATTATTTATTTATGTGACAAAAGTGAAAAACCAGACGCTAACACCCTTAGGTGCCTACTATCAAATAAATGATGTGACAATATAACAAGTGATGGATCAAGTGATGAAAACAGTGAATATAAATAAAAGTGTCACCCCCCTGCTTCTACCCCGGTGGGGTTGTCTTCACTGTTCCCCAAAAATGTAGATAATCTTCTCACAATCCAGGGGGAGCATAAACACAAGAAACAGCACTCTAAGTGTAGATGTACTAATAATTATAATAAATGCCCCTTCATCGGGGGAATGGGACCTCAGCAAGAGAGAAATGCACGCACATAGCACAGATCATATGATTCCAACAATTTTATAAAATAACTCTTTAAAATGCACACTTACAGTGTTGCAGATAAAAAACAGCATGTAAGCTATAATAAGCTTAAAATGACCACTTGGGAGACAAATGCCGCCTCTCACCGCACCGGACCCGACGGGAGATCTGGCTGGACCCCTCGATCGTGTGCTGGGGACTCTGGATACTCTGCTCCGTCGCCGATTCCCTGATGTTGACGTCACTTCCGGTTTCGCGGTTGCGGTGTAGGCTGGGATTCCTCTCTCCACAGTCGCATCACAGATGGGCGGCACCACTCTACACGTTTCGCCAACCAATGATACAGCTTCCTCAGGAGTGTACCTCCTTCCACACTAGACAAGCTTTATATACTAACATCAATCTAAAAATAATCAGTGCTATGGGCTATCACCTGAACACCTGTCTAACAATATGCAGCCTCAATAGGGGAAATCAATTGACTATGTAATAAAACAAACCATCTAAACTTACAAACATAGGGATTGCAGAGAAAATGGGCACTACTTTACCTAAATGGACAATAAATGTCATTTCAAGTCCAATACTATATGATGACTTATACAGGGGCCACAAAAAATATGTTTTAAATACACATGACACACAGAATATCTATTACACAGTGTATTAGGAGTACTAAATGAAGATGAGTATAATTTTCTATTTAATGACAAGTCCAAGCTACCAGTGTTTTATCACCTTCCCAAGATGCATAAAAATGCAGTCAATCCCCCAGGCAGATCTATTGTCTCGGGAATTGACTCGCTTACGGCAAACCTTTCGTTATATATTGATACATTTTTACAAAAATATGTAGTACAACAAAAAGCATACTTACGTGACACAACAGATATTTTGAACACTTTAAGTAAAATTAATTGGGAACAACATTTTTTGATGGCAACCTGCGATGTGACCTCGCTTTACACATCAATTCAACATACTAAAGGCTGTGAAGCCATTCAACAGATATTACAGAGAGATAAAGATCTTCCTGATGTGCAGGCTAAATTTATTGTAGATGGCATAAGGTTCATTCTCGGCCACAATTTCTTCTGGTACGGTGATAATTATTATCTTCAAAAATGTGGAACGGCGATGGGGACAAGGTTCGCCCCCAGTTACGCAAACTTGTTTATGGCAGTTTGGGTAGACCAAAACATCTGGTCTGAGGAAGGACCGGGGGCGGACCTTGTCCTCTGGTGCCATTTCATAGACGATGTATTCCTGGTCTGGAAAGGGGGTCCAGGTTCTTTACAAAGATTCTTGGACACTTTGAATATAAATGATAGGAATCTTAGATTTACAAGTATATCCAGCCAGGAGCTCATTAACTTTCTGGACTTGACAATATATATAGATGAAGGTAAAATTAAGACCAAAACATATTTCAAAGATACAGATAGAAATAACTATATATTAAGATCTAGTTGTCATTTGCCAAAATGGATGGATAATGTACCAGCAGGCCAATTTTCCCGTATCAGGAGGAATTGTACTGAGAATGAATCTTTTGTATCACAGGCTAATATGGTAAAGCAGAGATTTGTAGACAAAAAATATCCTAAAGATACTTTGGAGAAGGCTATGGAACAGGTAGAAAAGAAGAATAGAATGGATTTATTAAAAATTAAACCCAAAACCGCCCAAAGGGATGGTAGGTTTGATTTTGCCTTCCTTACCGGTTACAATAGGGAAGCGGGAGATATAAAATCTATCATCAGTAAACATTGGGACGTTCTAAGAAACTACCCCATTTTGGGACCAAATATTCCGGAGAAACCAAGCATAGTATTTAGAAAGGCATCTAACTTAAAAAATAAGTTGGCACCTAGTGCATTGAGATCGAAAAAACCTAGCAATGGATGGTTACAACAAAGCAAAGGCTTCTTTGGATGCAGAACATGCAGGGCATGTCAGTTCAGAACCACCTGTAATGTTGAATTCTGCTCAAATGTAACAGGGGAGAAATTCCAGGTTAATTCGTGCATCACATGTAGAACGGACCACATAGTGTATCTCTTGGAGTGCCCCTGTAAGATGCAATATGTGGGTAAAACCAAAAGACCAATTTGCACAAGGATCCTGGAGCATTTGAGCAGCATTAAAAGGAAACTGGAGACCCTGTTACGTCGGTGCTGCCCGCAGACCAGACCCGTCCCCTGAGCTGAAGGGGGAAGTGGTAATACACGCACCCGCAGCAAAGGGAGCGTGTCCGGAGTGTGGTATGAAGCGTTGCCAGGCCAGGTGTAGTAAGGTAGACAATACTTGCCGGTACCGTTTGTAGAGATAGAGTGAAGGATGCCTCGCCGAAGTCAGGGAGTGGAGAGTGGAGATAGGTCGTTGTCCAAGCCGTGTTCAAGGGGTTACCAGAGTGTGCGTTGTCCAAGGAGTGCCGAGATCGAGAGCCAGAGGGGGTAGTCGTACGAGCCGCGTCAGAACCTGTGAAAACACTGAGAGAATCCAGAAGTACTTCCATACAGAGACTATGTCGAGCAAAGACTGAGAGCAGAGAGGAGATAGATAAAGCAGGAAGGTCCAATTAGGAACGGAGGCGGGACAGGAAGAGCTACAGGGAGACACTGCAGATTGGTGCAGGCATAACAGGCCAGGTGAGTCTTGTTAATAACCTGAGTATGCCCGTGCCGTGTGCGGGGCGGAGTCTGAGGTCCGGGGGATGGGAATAAGAGTGTGCAGACTGAGCGTGCTCCGTAACACATGTACGCGTGTGAACCGAGCCAGTGGATGGTGCAGGTGTGCGTGCAGGAGGGTGTGGGCGCACCCGGCGCTGAGCAGAGGAATCGCCGAGGGGAGTGATTCCGCGACGGCGGCAGGGGCGAGGAGCCGTGGAGGCCGGTAAGGCAGGATTGTTTTGTGTGTCCAGGGGCTCCCTGCGGGGAGGGAGTGCTCTGTGTGGGAATCGAGGAGAACACCGATTCCTGACAGACCCATAGTGTGTCTAACCATTTTGCCAAATTCCATCAAGGGGACAGTACCGGTTTAATATTTATTGGGATTGAGCATGTCCAACAACACTGGCGAGGTGGGGATAGAAATTTGGAGTTAAGAAAAAGAGAGACCTTTTGGATCCACAAAATGAAGACAATGGCTCCTAGAGGTCTAAATCTTGAAATTGACATTGCCCCTTTTCTTTGAACATGATATAATGTACTGTTTGCTGAATACGGTGCTAACATTGTTTTTCTCCTTTCCCTTTTTCCCTTCCCTGGTTATATCGAGGGATTAATAAGTCTACATAATTTCTGCTATATCGAGCGTTGTGTATTATACTGTATTGGTATTGTTCCCTTTAAAATGTCCCATTAGGATAATACACTGTGTAATAGATATTCTGTGTGTCATGTGTATTTAAAACATATTTTTTGTGGTCCTTGTATAAGTCACTTTATGGCCCCTGTATAAGTCATCATATAGTATTGGACTTGAAATGACGTTTATTGTCCATTTAGGTAAAGTAGTGCCCGTTTTCTCTGCAATTCCTATGTAAGTAAGTTTAGATGATTTGTTTTATTACATAGTCAATTGATTTCCCCTATTGAGGCTGCATATTGTTAGTCAGGTGTTCAGGTGATAGCCCATAGCACTGATTATTTTTAGATTGATGTTAGTATATAAAGCTTGTCTAGTGTGGGGGGCGGTACACTCCTGAGGAAGCCGTATCATTGGTTGGCGAAACGCGTAGAGTGGTGCCGCCCATCTGTGACGCGACTGTGGAGAGACTGTGGAGAGACGAATCCCATCCTACACCGCAACCGCGAAACCGGAAGTGACGTCAACATCAGGGAATCGGCGACGGAGCAGCGTACACAGAGTCCCCAGCACACGATCGAGGAGTCCAGCCAGATCTCCCGTCGGGTCCGGTGCGGTGAGAGGCGGCATTTGTCTCCCAAGTGGTCATTTTAAGCTTATTATAGCTTGCATGCTGTTTTTTTATCTGCAACACTGTAAGTGTGTATTTTTAAGAGTTATTTTATAAAATTGTTGGAATCATATGATCTGTGCTACGTGCGTGCATTTCTCTCTTGCTGAGGTCCCATTCCCCCGATGAATGGGGCAACTCCGGTTTTCCTGATATCCATGATCAGTCCTTGATTACCTCTGCTTGAATATCACTACCTTCTTGTGAGTAGGAATCCATAGGGGCCAAGTTTCACTAGAGATTTATTATAATTATTAGTACATCTACACTTAGAGTGCTGTTTCTTGTGTTTATACTCCCCATGCTCCCCCTGGATTGTAAGAAGATTATTTATTTGATACATAGGTTAATTCTGAAAACTATGTTCAGGATTCCCCTGTAAAATTAACTTAAAAGGCCAAGTGCAACTACACACTTCCAACAAGCAAAATCTTCTTTCCTTTAGATACGAGAACCAAAAACCATTAAGAGCAACCAGAAATAGACTTCCAAAGCTCATGCCTCCACAGTCTTGCTTTGCTGAACCTTGCTCTGTGTACCAACCTGGCTTTGTTCTTGGACTCCACACCTCTGGAATACTGACCCGGCTACCTCTGACCCTCCGCATCTCTCCAACCTGGACCTCGGCAGTCGGACAATGACTAGTCTACATTCTCCACCCCAACTACGGCTAATAGTACCTTCAACGATCCATACCTCTCATTCTCTGACCTTGGCAAGTATAACAATGACTCTTACCTCTCCAACCCCGACCTGGCTACCTTGACCAATCTACACTCCAGATGTGCTCCCGTGGCTGTGGGTGGCATTTATACCCATTCCCATCTCAGTCCCAGGGTCCCGTCTTGTTTACGGTGAGCACAGTGTTACAGAAATATGCTTTTAAATGTTCACCTTGTTCATTTGCTCATGGGCATGAATTGTTTCCTCCAAAACGAATAGTAAAATATGTCCTGTATCATGTGTTACTCTAGGGGAGCTTGGAGTGGATGTTCTGCAGGGGATTCCCTGCATCAGTTAAGGTGAGAATTTGACGTGGGAGGGATGCCACTTAAAATTCTACTTTCTCCAGTAAAAAGTAGCTTTGGAGGATAGCGGTGTATAGAAATACTCTGCACCTGTGCAAACACAAACCTCATATTCTTGCTGCGCTGTGTCAGTGTCAGTGTCATCACAGGCTGCTACAAACAAGGAAGACCTGAAGTGAGTATGATTACGTGTCAGTGCAGTGAGGTTTTTCTGGTCATGCGGTGCTCTCTTAGCTGCAGCTTAGAACTGCTGTAGTACTCTTGTGTTTTGAAAAGAAACAGCTCAGAGGTCAATGAACGAACGTAGAGAAAAGTGTGTTTAAACACACTGCTCCGTTTTCTGGAGCAGAGCTACAGCATATGTACGAACAGTTTCTTACATCTGATGCAGTATGTTAGACTAACGCCACATCAAATGTGGAGGATTGGGGGGCAAATAAAGAGCAAAGGGTTGGCACAGAGAGACGCAGACTGTGATACATCTCATTATAATCTATATGTACCATGTCATTCCTCTCCAATTCCCCCTACTGACACTCCCCAGACAGAGGGGAAATTGGATCAAAATACTTAGATACGTACAATAGGTGCAGGATGAAAATTTCCCAATTTTGCTCCAAAATTACCTTGAAACATGGACCCATCAAAATCTCTTATCAATAACCACTAATGGTCTGATGGCTAATGCTTCCTGGTTAGAGAGTGTACACGTTTACTCATTTACAAATGTACTGTAACATTTCACTTTTCCTAGAGTAGAGGATAATTTTTTTTTTTTTTTTTTAGCATGAATACAATAATCTGCCTCATTTTTTACATTTAAATTTAGGTAAGCGCAACTACTATTTTAATACACTGAAACCCATATTAGGCCCAACATCAAGAAGTGATTTTTACTTTAAGAACCTTTGATAAAATGCTTTTTTTTATTTTTTATGTAGCCCTGTTTCCTGCTGAATACAGTGCGCTACCAATGCTGTTCAACCTGTTGGCTCGCAGGGCCTAAGCCTCCGCCACGGAGAGCCTGGGGCAACACATATGAATACCGATAACCTCTTACCAAGTGCAGCGCCTCCACCTGTGATGGCTCCCAGCAGAGTGGAAGTTGTTCCTCACAGGACAATAATGTAATACCACACACACATAAAATAACTAATGACTTTACTAATGGCAACCATAACCTTGCATATCATCAAACAGGTGTCCCTCCATATAGGAGACACTATACTACTGCGTCTCGCAGGACGCGATCCCTTCACCGTGTACCCACACCGTGTCCAGTTTCCCCACACCACAGTCCCCCAACCCCAAAGTGAGGTATGTGTGTGTGACTGCGCAGCCACTATGTTCTGATCTTATAGTTGGTGCACTTATAGATGTTACCTGCCGAGCGCTCCAGCACTCGGGCCTGCAAAGGAACTTCACAAAGGATCCGTCGACGAAGACACTTCCAGGAATACCTTCCGGGGCGATCCCACCCGGTTGGCGACTGCTGTGCTGGCCGAGGTCTGAGCCCAAACCTCTGGTATGGTACCGCGACAGTCTCTGGGTGTAACAAGTCTCCTACTGATACTAAGGGGCTGGTTCCTATCTTATGGCCTGTCCCTACATCCGCTTCACTCACGGTGACTCAGGGCCTAACTGGGCCGGGGGTATATGGCCTAGTGTAGGGGGCTACTGGCCTCCCTACACGCAGAGCTCCTACTCCTTCCTCCTCCTGATCGGTTCTGCCAACGTGCTCCCCTGCGCAACCTTCTAACCCTTCCTTCCACGAATACGCCCGCCCTATAGGCTCCCTGGCGTCACCTGGTCTCGCTAAGGCTCCTGGGACTCGTAGTCCCGTGCGCTCCACCCTATAGGAGTAGCTCCTGTTTCGCGGGCTCTCGCAACTCCTCCTTGCGCATGCGCGACCTCTACTCCATCACCACCTCCACGGGTTCACCGCGCATGCGCGAACACCAAACATTGTGGCTCCCTATTGCTCGGGTCACTGCGGAGCCTCCAATGTACCGAAGCACTCCCTACACGCACTGCAACCTTCCCTATTCTCCCAGCATACGGAGATAAGGGTAAGCCTGGGGGACCTGGCTACATTTAAATCCATGAAAATACATTTTGGAAAACAATGCACATGCTTTAACAAAGCAATATAAATCAGAAAAAAAAAAACACAATTATACTGGAAATCAAGCAAGCAAAATGGCAGACAAACGACTTGTTTCTAAGCTTCCATAAAAGATGACAGATGGTGATAATAAAAGGCCAGTAAATTGATAAGCAGCACCCAGAATATATAAAAAGGTGATGTACTGTAGGAAGTGATCCCTTCTCCACAGGTTGCTTGGCCTGACTTTAGTGTTTGTTCTAGTAGCTGTGCCTAGATGTGCGTGGGTGTTCTAACCTGAAATCAATAGTAACCAAGCAGCATTTTGAACAGGAGAGTGGGCAGTAGGAAATATCAGATAACAAATCGCAAATACAAAAAGAAGCCAAATAATGAGCACTAAAAAGCCTATTGACGATGCACGGCAGGCATGAATGAACATGCACAATAGCCCAGTGATGCAGAGGCTTTCATATTTATGTCCTGTTTGTGTTCATAATACCTATAATTACTAAAGTGTGTGCGTACACCTGTCTTTACTTCAACTCATTCATAAAACACAACTATACAACGTGCTTTTAATTTCATACTGTTGAATCATACATTTAAGTACTGTATCACGTTTACAAATCTCCATGTGCACTTCACGCTAAGAAGTAGAAATCAATATAACCAAGCAAAGCATTCACTTGAGACGTTTAGAATGCTGCACAATTGCAGTGCATAGTAATCCACTCATGAAGAATGACCACTCACCGACTTCAGTTGGGATCAGTCTACACTAGTGGAAAGATCAGTATAAAAAAGGGATAAATTATAATACCATTATTAAACGTGCAGCTATAAGTGAAATAATTGTAGTGATATGACTCATTAAAAATAAAATGCCTAGTTTTAATCTATAAGGCTACGCTTGTAGTGCCAGTGACGCTGATGGCGATGTCAGGCTACAGTCGCTGGAAAAATCAAATTGAGATGACTTCCAGCGATCGCAACCAAGCCATCGCTCCGTCGCTTTGCGCTTACTATAAGCACACGCGGCGGCGGCAATGCATTTGTTTTGACGCGACGTCACTGTCGCCGTACCGTCCCTAAAAGTGCAGCCTAAGTTAGACAAGAAGGAAGACAGAACTAGATCAGGTTAAGCAGAAAGAGGCTAGGCAAGTAAGCAGATGTACGAAGGTCAATTTAAAAAAAAAGTATATAAAAGAAAGGAGAAATACAGAAGGATGAATAGTACTGTAAGACTAAAGACAGAAGAGGGGAATCATGCAGAAGGAGACCACGGCCTAGCACATAACCTTAATATTTTTTTGCTCAGTCTTCACAGCAGAAGTGAATTTGAGAGACCACAGTTGAGGAACAAGAATAAAAAAATGGAGGTGGACACAAAGCCATTCATGGATGAAGTCCTAATGTAACTTGCAAAGCTGAACATGGGCAAGTCAATAGCACCAGATGGAATAGTTTCAAAGATATTAAAAGCGCTTAAGGAGATGCTCGCAATACCACCAACAGACCTTTTCAACCAGTCACTATTAACAGGTGAAAAAAATATATAGAAAACTGCGCACCAGATTGTGTCATAATTAAAGACAAATGTGCACCCAATAACCCTTATAATATAAGGTGATAAAGTGACCAAACAAATAGGTAACCTCATACATTAATAGTGTGAGAGTCTGCTGCTCGTCATTAAAGATGGCTCAGCACCTTGTAGAGTATATGAAAAGAAGAGACAGCGTATAACTCTAATAGTGTAAACATATTATTGATAAGTGACCAAGTACCTGTGGTAAGTATTGCACGTACAGAATACAAGATCTTTAAAGCAGGGCATGTTTGGGGCACATGTTACCACTATCACCAATCATTTGTTGGGTAGGATTAATGCAAATCCAGAATCCGGTGCTCAAAAGACCACACAAATAAATAATACATTGATGATAGTCTAGTTCCATCTTTACACATATATGCAGCAGCAGCAGCGGAGATCATACCAGTACATAAATGGATAGCGCAGCGTTGTATCCACACTGTGTGTGATCGTGAAGGTATGTGAGTATATATGCAAGCCAAACCCCCACTCACAAAGGAGGGAGGCAGTCGCGGGTGTTCCGCAAGAGCAGAACTACCGACGCTGTCAATCCACACCAGATATGGAGGCGGTATGCAGGCAAAACAACTGGCGTAGAACTAAAGCACAATAATGTTGAAGAACTCACTTTTAAACTCCTCACGGCCCCCTGCGACGGCTCCTGCCAGGCACGCTCACAGGCTTGAATAGATGAAGGGAAAGATCCAAATAGAAATAGCCAGTGCACAGCCAAAATAGCAAAGCTAGGACGTGGTGAACAAAAGTTATTTATGGATTAAAAAACATAAAATAGTAGTGCTGGTAAATCCTCTCAGAAGTTTACACATGGAAGTGCTATCAATATTTATTTGATAAAGCACTTCCAGTGTGAAAACGTTAGAGGAATTCCTGCACTACTGTTTTTTAATCAATAAATAACTTTTTGGTCACCACGTCCTAGCTTCTATTTTGGCTGTGCACCCGCTATGTCTATTTGGATCTATCCCCACTATCACCAATCAGCTTGTTCCTTCTCCGTAAACGACCGCCGCCGATGACTCTCAACCAGATCATGTGTGAGGAACGTCCACTCTCCTGGACGCAACCATCTCCATGGGGTAGTCATCAGATGGTTTTAATTCCTGGAGCGGCAGCACCTTTTTTCCGTCGTCATTTAGGGATCCCTGATGAAGTAGATTTTATTCTACGAAACGCGTAGGAGTAGTATCTGCATGTTTTGGGTCATTTGCTCTATTCTCCACATCACTGATTCGGCACAGCACCTGCATTATATCCTCCAAGACCTAACTGGTACTGTATGTCGCTTTGATGCGTAAGTGGTGCTGCATTAGGTACCAGGAGTGTACGGCTATCAGTGTGGGTAACAAACCCCATAGCCGGCAGTGCAGGAGTAATTTGTGTTCCACTTTTTTACCACATTAACCCCTGGATCCAAACTATTAACAGGTGTATTTCCATATAACTGGAGGAGGGCAAACTTAGTCACACTTCACAAAACTGGAAGTAGGGAATAGACTGGTAACTAAAGACCAGTGAGCCTGAAATCAGTAGTCGGGAAATTCATAGAAAACATTGCTGACAGATAGAATTGTTGAATGTCTAAAATCTAGCAATTTTCAAGATTTCCAAGCAGCATGAATTTTCTTTCATCTGATTTTTCTGTGTGACTAAGTTAATAGACCGGGTGGATCAGTAGATATATCTTACCTAGATTTCAGTAAGGCACTGTTCTACATAGAAGACTGATAAACAAGTTGCAATGCCTGTATTGGGTTCTTAGGTTGTTGATGGATAGAGTTGGGGTAAATAGAATCCACTTAGGAGGTGAGGGAAGGTGACAGTATAACACGCTGGGGTTCTGCACTAGAAGAAGTGTTTTTTAATGTCTTTATTAGTATAAATGGGCAAATGTATCAAAAGGTAATGCTCAAATTATTTATCTAAGTTCCAGATATGTTTGAAAACCTGTGAATATTTGTTTAAACTTATGAATGAAAAATCCACGTGAAAGCATGCAATTGTGTCAGAGTATATACAGCTGCGGCCGCCTTTAGCCTCGTGCGGCCGTAGCAGCACAACTCTGATAACCGCGGACAGATGCATTTTGTTTTTTTTTTGTCCGGAGTGTATTGCGGTATTTTAGCGCTCGTAATATTAGCATTTTATTATCACTGTCTGCAATACTGCAATACCATCTAAAAACTCAGGGGGGCGTTCGCGAGCTGTTGTCTTCGAAGTCTAATACTTTAGCAGTTCAACCTACGTCAGTACACAGTCTGCGTGTGCGCACGCAGTAATTGTAAATTTGCATATTTATACATGCATTTGCAGTGCTGTACAGTATGTCTCATTTGAAAATTGTTGAAACGCATAGGCGTGTACAGTACTGTAACAGTATCACATTTCGGCATATACAGCGCTCTCCCCTCGCTCGCCCCCGCACACACACAGGATAATTTACTGCACTGCAGGGTATTTCAACTTCTTATCTTCTCTACAGTGCAGTACACCTCTCCCACACCATTCCTTTGAATGTGTGTCTTTCTGGTTTCAATCACATTCCTGCCTGCTTGCGAAGTTCAAGAGTGATTTTTTATTTTTATTTTCTCCACAAGCATGCATCTGTAAATTCACCATTGCTTGCTTGTGAAGTTCAAGAGTTAGTGACCAAAAAAAAAAAAAGTTTTTTTCCTCATTTTTTATTTTTATTTTCTCAACAAGCCTGCCTAAACCATCTTGATATTACGATATTCAATCTGTGCTGTAGCTTTTGACTGCGACACTGTGCGTTTGACTGCACATGGTTGATTTGTGTGCTTTTTATGTACTGTATTTGGGGGTGTAGGGATCAAATTATTATGATAACCTGCCTTTTGAAAATATGCCATTTCTTTGAACGGCAGTACAGCTAATCCTTCATGCAGCTGTACCCTGTACCCCCCTCCCCCACGCACACACACAAGGCTCGCTCAAGGATTTGAAACTCTTATCGACAGACACCTCTACAGAGTCATTCAGTTTCTGAAGCTTGCCATTGTGTTTTTAATCCATCCCTAGACGAGTATCACCTCTCCGCGCCTGCGTGCCTAATTTTCCTATTGTTGTTTTAGAGTCACCTCTCTGTAATCCTCTTTGGGAAGGGAGCTAACTGATGATTACTGCGCATGACTCACCCATCCACCCCCCCAACCCTTTGAGGCTTTGTTTACGGTAACGCTTTTGAAAATCCCTTCTCGAATTTGATATGTAAATCTGATTTGCACAGCACTGTGAAATTGAGAGTTAAAAAACCCATTATCTGATTTATGTTGTTGATGCAGTAAATTACCACTTTTTGTCATTCTTTCTTTTTCTTTGGTGTAGGTGGGTGGGGGGAAGTTGTCAATGATTATGTTTATCATGAATGTAAATAAATATTTATTTTATTTTATCAGGAACAAAAAAAACAAATATAAAAATAATCATGAATAATACAAAATGCAGTCTTTATTAAGTTCTTCTGTCAGGTGGATAATCATGAATAATGCACATAGATAATATTAATTAATAATATATAATATATAATAATATATATATATAGTAATATAATTTTTTCCGTCTTTATCTTTTTCCTCATTCTGTGTACAGTACAGTAGTTCATTGAGAGAGGAGAGGTTTTGTGTACATCATGACTGCAGTTAAGATACTGTACACTTAACTGTACAAACAGTTCACAGACTTTACACGATACCCCCCTCTCCCCCAGTCCATCCTTTTTTTCTGAAAAGACAAGAAAACAAAAAATGAGTGCAGTTATGTGCATACTGTATTATGGCATTGTGTGCTGTATAGTACTGTCAAACTAGTCTATACTGGAACTACTGTATACTGTGACTACTGTTAAATACTTTGTAACCAGATGGCTGGTGCTGCTCTCTCTGGAAAGAAAAAAATTGAGCAGTTAGGTGCATACTGTATTATGGCATTGTGTACTGTATTACTCCATATTGGACTACAGTATGCAGTTAGTACTGTCAAACTAGTCAATACTGGAACTACTGTATACTCTGACTACTAGGAAAGAAAAAATATGTGCCATACTTACCTGTATCATACTGTACTTACAATACTACAGTACAGTACTATACCATACTACCTTCCTCATGCTTGCCCATTACGTGCGATCACAATGGGCAACACAGTCGCAATATGGTCAATATATTTATTGCATCGTTCCACGGTGAGTACATCGTTCCAAAAACTCAGTATGCCTTGCGCCAACTCATCCTTTTTGGAGGGTTTCACGACTTTTCGGATATGGTCCTTCAGCTGATTCCAGACCATTTCGATAGGATTGAAGTCTGGCGATCTGTCATTGGAGGGGGAAAAAAAGGACAATTAGTTAAAGAGATACAGTACACAGTAAAAACAGTGGGAAAAAAATGAGACACGGTTACCGCACTTACTCCGCTTGCGTCTTCACCCAGTTGATACCGCGCTCAAGGATATGCGCTGTTGACACGGTGTGCTTCGGATCGTTGTCCTGGTAGAAACGGTGACCATCCGGGAAGGCACAATTTTCTCTTGGAAGAAAGCTTTATTCATGATTCCTATTACAAGAAAAGAAAAGTGCTCAAAAAACTGCACACTAGTACAGTACAGTGCGTAAGGCAAAAGCGTGTGACATACATTTTACTGTACCTTCAAAGATGACGATGCATCCTGGTCCACGCTCAGAGATGGCACCCCACACATGCATCTTCACTGGGTGTTTTGGACGCGGCTTCATAGATATGCGACCTTTTTTGTGGAATGCAAAGGTGGCAAATCTCTCCAGCGAAACAGTAGACTCGTCAGTGAAGATGCAATCCTGGAAAGTTTCTCCACTGTCGATCCATGCCTGGGCCTGGACCACTCTCTTGATTTTGTTAACGCCCCTTATCATAGGGTACGCTCTGTAATGACAAGGAATAAATAATTTTAGAGGTACAGTACAGTTTCTTAAACAACACTTTTACCTCCTGTACTGTCCAGTACTAACCTCACACGTCCATATTTCCATCCAATTCTGCGTCTCATCTTCTTTATGCTGGTCTCGGATACAGTGAGATTGTGATTTTTCTGCAGAGTGTATTTGACCCTTAATGCACTCTTCTCATCATTCTCTTCACTTATTTTGTCGACCAGAAGAGTTGTCTCCCTACAATGTACAGAAAAACAACAATCTGGTAAGTTACAGTGCAGTAGGCCACAAGCACAGCACATCATCTGCAGTAAAAATAGTATACAATGAGATAGATCTACACAATATATAGTTCTATTAATATGCAGCAATATACACAATAGATATACTGTTGTTATATAAATATACCAAAATAACTATAAAATTAGATAGATCTACACAACATATAGTTCTATTAATATGCAGCAATATAAACAATAATAGATATACTGTATTATATAGTTATATAAATATACTTACGCGTTAGTTACCGTTGGTGTTCTCGTGCGTTATCTGTTTTTTCCGTGTGCATAATAGCACGCGGGGGTTGATGGCCCAACGAGGCCAGAAGCAGCTAACCAGCGTTGGATATCTGTAATTCGTTGTCCGCTCGTGTACATCTCCTTAATTCTCATGCTGAGATCCTTTGAAATCTTTTTAACAGGCATTGCTGCGAGTAGAAAGAAATACAAACACAAGAATGTATATTCGATGTTTAGTCAATGTGTATTCAATGTGCAGTGAATCCACAAAATGGATGGTGTATTTATACGTTAATGACTCACATTCGAGTACGCCCACTTTCAACACCTGTACCTCGTCGCCATGCATAAAAGGTTACACACTTTGCATAGCCCACCACTCGATGATCTTTATCTGAACTTGCCCTTGTCCAGATACTGCATTGTGCCATCTGCTTCCATGGATCAACCCCGATTCTACGGACGCAGGAACCCACTCGCCTCTGCCGTGCCTGTCATGCAGAAAAAGCGAAAGGCGGCGGCAGCCATTTCCAAGTCAAGGCCAAAGCGACAGGCTAAGGCTAATAAAGAAATCCTTCTGCTGACCCCAAAGGCTAAGGGTTTTAAAACACGTAAGCCTTATTATGTCAAGAAGAAATTCGGTGATGTACGCACAACGCAAAACAAATGGCAGCCAACCCATCGAACCCGCAGGCCACTTCCTCGTTTATGCTTCGACGACTCTGCCGCCGCTCTCCCGGAAATCTACAGCCCATCTTCTCCACTACTCGTCCACGACGCTGCCGCCGCTCTCCCGAAAACTCACAGGCCATCTTCGCCACTGCTCTTCGACGACGCTGCCGCTGGTGCCCCTGAAATCCACGGGTCACTTTCTCCATTACGCTTAGACGACTCTGCCGCTTCTCGGCTGGAAATCTACAGGTCACTTTCTCCATCCCTTTTCGGCGACGCTGCCGCTTCTCCTCTCCCGGAAATCCACAGGTCACCTCCTCCATCCTTCTTCGACGACGCTGCCGCTTCTCTCCATGGAACCCCCATCTCATCCTCCGTAGCACCCATCCACCCAGATGTCCACAGCACCCCATGCACAAGATCCAGCTCATTAGACCGCATGCTGGATGGGTTAAGTGTGGATATCCCCGGGAACTCTACTATGCTGGTAAAAATAGATCTGCTTCTGGAGACCATGCTAAATATGGATCAACGGATGCAGAAGATGGATCAATGGATGGAGAAGATAGAGACTGACATAGCGGGGATACATAATTTGCTCGGTGTTCATGCCCCTGTATCCCCGACGCCGGAGCAGGAGGGTGGCATGGATGTGATGAATGGGACCTTTGACCGCCTTCAAACACCAAGCGCACCCCCTCCACCAGAAGAATTTGTGTACATGTATGCCGTTGAGGAGGAGGATAACATGACAACCCCGTCAAGACCACGCCAGGAGACAACACGGCGACCAAGACAGGAGGAAAGCTTCCTCCCAGACAACCTACCCTCGCCCGCCACCACAAGTACACCCGCTCACAGAAGAACACCCGCTCCCAGAACCCAACCTACATACGCTTGCATCGATAGGGTGCCCGACATCATCCTGCGCGAGCTGACACCGGCACTCAGGGAGAGGTATAGGGTTATGAGTGCTGGTTTACCCCAGAAGTACAGAAGTATGCCATGTTAATTTTTAAGCACCACGTGTCCTACTTGGTGTACTGCGGGTGGGTCTACAAAGTGAACTACGAAAGAAATCGTGAAAAAAGGGCGCTTCCTGAAAATTTAAGAAGGACTATTGTGGAGGAATTGCGGCGCTATTTTTCAATTACACGAAGCCTTAACTGAAAAGCGTGCGTAGATCCATTAATGGCATTTGTCGCGCATACAAGGCACGGCCTGGAAGGACAATTGGTGGGTATCGCACTTTGGTGACTGTAACCGTTTATTTTTGTAAATGTTTTGTAAGTTTTGCTGTACTTAATAAAGGAGATGTTGCGTGTTTTTAACTTGTATTAATAAGAAATGTTTTACTTACTGTACACAGGAACTGCGACAACTCATATCCCCGAGGGCCGCAAACAGGCCGGTTTTCAAGGTTATCCTGAAAACGGGCCTGTTTGCCGCCCCTCGAGGCCGGAGTTGTGCAGAGGTCCTGACTGATGTCTGTACACCATCCTACTATAAAATTTGACTTTCTGACTTTAATAAAACAGATGTAGCGTTTTGTTTAATTTTTTGAATAAAGAATTTTTTTAACAACACCATACTGTGTGCTGCTGAAACAGGACAACATAACACAATGTAGAATAAATGCAGAATTTTTATTTTTCGGGTTTATTATACAGTATATATAAAAGTATTGTTACGTGTCTTAAACATCAGCATACTGTTTCAGGTTTCTATCTAATCAATAACACGCCGCCACTAAACTGTAGACTCCCGTTATGGTTTTTTTTTACTCAGATTCCAGCAATGGGCAGGCATTGACTTAACGACGAAAGCGCATATTATCCATCGAACTCCCTTCCATTTGCCGTTTAACGCATGAGATGACAAAGTTTTCTTTGAGAGAAACAAAAAAGTAAAGGTTTACTACAATGGTCAGGTCAGTAGCCCTAAAGAAGTTCCCACCGTCCCAGTCCCCCCGAATAATTCTTGTGCGGGGCGTCTCCGTTCACTACTCATGCACAGTCGCCTAACTGTCGATGTGATGGACACGCCATACCAGTAGTGCGTTTACATCAAGAAGGTTTCCAATGCGACTCATAGCGCGTAGCTTTTCACTAATGTGCAGTTTCTTCTGTAGAAGCCGCTCAGCCAATATATTGCCTTAGAGGAATCGCTTGACTTTGAATGCACACTGGTTCGCATCTTCAAATTAAAAGAAAAACAGAATAAAAATATGGAACATTACGTCACATAGACTTTCCCAATCAGCTGGCGCCGAGCCACTGCCAGTCCCCGGTATTCTTGATCATACACGTCGTTGACAGGTGACAGACTGGACTACACCCCTGTAGTCAGTCTGATGTAGGCTGAGAAATCGTTATAGGACATGCAGCTTTGCTCGAAATTGTACTCAATCCAGCTCAGGCTGCAGGTATCCGGGCGGGGACAGACAGCAAGGGTTGCAGGTCACCAGGTTTTCACTGACGGTCGGACCGTTATTGGAAGCTGGCGCTGTCGCTGTTGCATTGCTTGCCAGCGACTGACGTTTCTTAGTTGGTTTTAACATGATCTTTCGCCTTTTGCCGTCTCCATGATCATAGATACGGGAAAAACCCGGTGATACACACCAATACCCTCCAATAAAATCGGGATCAATACGAAAAAAATATGGATTGCTACATAACTGTTTCCTTATTGCACGCTTCCACACATGAGCATCTGGCGAAAATTTGTAAAAGTCATAGTTTTCGATAAAATACTGATAAATTTGAACAACTGTTGCATTAATCGCGGCCCATATTAAATAAGCGTACGTTCTGTCAGGTTTTTGGAACACGGACTGCAGTTGTGTACTCATGGCGGGACTCTCAGGACAATAACCAGACCAGAAACTGAAACAGAAACTGTGCTTGTCTTTTTTTAATATGAAAAGCCTAAATTGATATATTATTGTAACTTTTTCCTTCAGTCCCAAGGCCAATTTATAATGGACCACTGTGGTATTTTTTGAAACACCTGCAAGTCGACACATTACTGAAGCGCATGCGCATTACAATTCATGAATATCTGCCATCTGGCGGATATGCGAAGAATTGCAACCAATTAAATCCGAACCATTATCAATAAACACATCAACCGCAGGTGTGAATGCAACATGAATGCGGTATAAATGCGGTCAGAATGCATATATATGCATATAGAATATAATTGTATATGCATGATCCATATATTGAATTGATGTCATTAAGGAAAACTCTGTGCACCATATTGAAGGTCAGATATGTACAAATCAGAAATCTCTCAGTACTCTCTTTGTTTTCTTCATGTTTTAAGCTACTTACAAGTCACAAGTTAATCTTTGATTTGAATGCTAAATTTGTCTCAGTTGACTAAGGCTGTTTACATTATAGTGTATTTGTAGTAGGATTTTTTTCAAAGGCCAAAAATAAAAAGAGAGTGGGTCCTTAGGCCTTTCCGCCTACACATGTGTTATAGATGGAACAGTCCCCTAGGACAAGGGTGTGCAAAGTTCCTGCGCTGCGCCCCCTCGCCTGCTCTCCCCCAGGGTCGCGCCCCCCTTACCTTTAATGTGGCGTCAAATAACGCCACGAGGTAATGTGACGTCACGTAGCAAAAAGCTAATATGTAGCAATGGCCATACTATACAATACCCCATGTGCTCTGAACTAGAGATCTAAAACTAATCAGGCTCTCCAGGCAACCAACTCATGATTGAAACTATTCAGACCACACAGAACCTCTGATGCCATTAAACATAATGTTACAACTGTTGAGGTTAGTGGTTCGTAACACCACAATATATAACTAGCCCTGGCACATCCTACTATGCCTCTGGTCATACAAGCTGGAGACAAACTTCTTTTAAATCATGAGTTGGTTGCCCGAAGGGCCTGATTAGATTTAGAACTCTATTTCAGAGCACAAGGGGTATTGTATAGTATGGCCATTGCTACGTATTAGCTTTTGGCTGCTACTGAAGCTCACATTTGACTACTCCACTAACAAGCTGACTTCAACTCTAAACATCAGACAGTTTTAGTCAGATTTGTGAATTTTTCTTTATGCCATGTGAAGCTCGTTTGCAGACACTGCACCTAATTCCCCTTCATCTCAATAACCCTAAATCTAATTAAGTGGCTTCCAGCTGTCTGCTTAGGGGTGTTATATTTATAATAAGGTAACTATTAGTTATTAGAGGGTCTTCGGTTAGATTCCAAGTTGAATCAAGAATGTATTATTTTTGTACCAGGTTTGAACATTTCAGACACTCTCACTACTAAAATGTTCACAAACGGAACGGCCCTCATATAGAGGAATTTAACCCCCGAGTGCTACAAGTGTCAATACTACGGACATTTTTAAGACCCTGGCAACATTTTATTCTTTATTATTTGGTTAAGTTCGTTGTTTATTTCCACACTACCTTTATTTTAACTCTATTTATATTAAAATGTAGTTTTAATTAACTCATACCCACTTACTGGTACTGGAGTGCTCTATTTGCTGGGTTTCTTTTTCCTGGGTATATTGCTAGTCACATTATCCCAGCAGTAGCACCGTACCCACATCACACTATTGTCCTATATGGAACTAGCTGAGCAGGGGTCCATGTTTCCCTCTCTCCCTTCCCCCCACTGCTTCCCTACTAGGTATATCATAATCATATGTCCCATGCACCACTGATGATGACATATGCTGTAGAAGGGACAGATGGTGTAACAAAGGATGTTGATGAGGAGTGTCTAATTAATGTATGTGGGGTTTTGTTATGTTTAAATATTGAATATGTAGGCGTATTGCTTGCAGCTTTTTCTTTACTTGTCGATTCATTTTCACAATTTTTCCACAAAGATTATAGTAGATCTCCACTTCCCTCTAAAGTAGCGGTGCACAAACTTTTTTCTTTGCTCCCCGTCTGCTCTCCCCCCCCCCCCTTACCTTTTCTCCGGCATCGAGTTGACATCGCATTCAATCTAAATGTTGTGGGGAAGAGCACAGGTCCTTTGTAAGCACTGCACCCCCTCCAGAGAATCTCAAGCCCCCCAGTTTGCGCACCCCTACTCTAAAGCATTATCCCCATTACTTTCCCATTTTAAATCAGTCTCTCACATCTTCACAGACATCATTATCCTCATTCACAAGTGGTAGTTGAATAAATGAATTAGCATGAAGTACACGCATACCCCTGCCCCTCAGTGATGTATGTAACGGACTCTCCATCTTCATATGCCTCTCAATAGATCTTCAAAATCTTGTACTAAAGCTTTTTCAGCATTCAACAATGTTGATAATGAAAGTGCTAAGAATAAGGGTCAGTCTTTTTCAGATGACTTGGTGGCAGCAGTAAGAGCTAGCAGTGGTGGCTTTTCCCTAGAATAGATCATTTCATGCTCAATCTGCTCTTTCAGAACTAGCCTGACTTCCAAGTTTAAATCTCTTTAAAAGTTGAGGTTCATGGTCGGGTCTGGAAGAGAGGGGATGGACTGGCTTCTTGCCCCCACACATCTATTTTCCAACCGTTTTTGAAACCCAGAAGACTTAAAGGACATGACTGTATAATGATTCTCATCTCCGATAAGAAGTAGACCTGCAGAGCTGAGGTAGGGGTATATGATCACCGACCAGAGCCAGGGGACAGAATCCTGTTAGAGTAGTCGTAGTTGGGATCCAGGCTGAGGTCAAGGCAGGTGGCAAAGATGCAAAGTCAGGATACAGGCTGGAGTCAAGGCAGACGGCACAGGAGCGGTGGTCAGGGTCAGAGTCAGGGGTCAGCACCAGGGAATCCACGAGAACGGGTTCTCAAGGGGGCCAGGAATATATGGCATAGCATACTATGCCTTAGCCAGGGCTGGGAGTCACTGACTGCTATTTAAAGCCCTGAACAGGTGCAGCCAATTACCAAGTCCAGGAAGAGGTCCACCAGGATCAGAGATGGCTGTAACGACTACGTAAGGGCAAGTTTCAGAAAACCCCAGAACGGGAACCCTTACAGACTGGGAGAGAGTGAGAGTGAGACAGGTCAGATGAAAGCAATGATTGACTGTTATACTGGAATAGTAGACACATGGGTGGTTGTGTAACATCAAGGTAACACAACCCGGTTGTTACGAAGTTACTGAGCTCTGTGCCACACACTGAAGAGCGTCAGTTTAATTAAAGGATGTTTTAAATATGTAGGGGTTTGAGTGCAGCTTCAGGGATCAATTTTCTCCTTTTGGGGTTTATATTGTTCTATCCCTCTTGCACCACCCTTGCCCTTTACAATCTATTGCGGAGCAGGGATCTCACTATATGAAAACTGGTTGACATAATGTATACAACATACGACAGAGAAGCCCAATGCTACATCCAACATGACAAAAATACAAAGTAAAATACTTATATATTCTCTTGAAAAAGGGTAATTTAGTTTAACCCTTTGGCCAAAGCGTTGTAAGCTTGCGAGCCACGACAAGTCCTAACACTACCAGATATACTAATATATCTCTATTAGGATTAAAATTCTCATCTACCTCTATTAGGTGGGAGAAAGACCACCATTGGATCTGGTATACATATGGCACGTTCAATAGCTCTCCTTTTTGACACTTATATACATATATATTTTGTGGGGGCTCAGGGGTTCCCAAAAAGAGCTTGCTGGGCTTTTGTGTGTTTTGTTGACATAATAGATAGTCTGGAAAATAAATGATGTCCTTTTGCAGATTACACTATGCAGTGACATAAAACAGATGAACAATTTAGATGGATTAAAAGGGATTGTCAAGAGTAAGCCAACTATAATTTAATGCCAAGACATTCAAAACCATGCACACAGCCCAACATAAATTCAAAGGAGGAATACAGAATAATGGCACTACTGTATGTCAACTACTACAGAGGAAATGGACCAGGGAGTCATTTTTTTCCCCAGCTGACATAAAAGTAAACAAAGCAATGGGGAAAGACATGAGTATGCTGGTTTGCATAGGAAAATGTATTAGCAGGAAGAGAGGTAGTGGTGACGTTTTATAGATAATTGGAGAGACCTCATCTAAACCAGTATGTTTAGTTCTGGTCCATAACTACAGGAGGACAAACACAATTAAAAGGTTGTGCAAAGAAGAGCTACAAAAATGGTATTTGGTCTCCATCATAAAATGTAATAAACCAGACTAAATAACCTCAACATGTACAGCTTGCAGAAGAGAAGGGAGAGTGGGGATGTGATAGAAACAATCATGAATACTGTATGAAGGGTGTAAAACAAGGTACAGGATGGAAGCTGGTTTCAGAGCAAAGTTCTAGAACAAGGTTATGCTTTGAAACGGGAGGGTGGGGGGCTCATTGGTAATGTGAGGAAGTACTTCCTGGGAAGGGTGGTGCATTAGTGGAGCAGCCTCCCAGAGCTGGTAGAAGCCAATATGGTAAGCACGTTTACAAATCTTTGGGCACAACCCTTAATCTCAGGGCTGTGGGTTCAAGCCTCATGTTGGGCAAAAGTATTTTGCCTCTAGATTCTTCCCCATCCTACTTCATTGAGAGTATTTGTGTATATATAGATTGAATCAGTGACATGACTCATTACAACTCTGATAGGAAAATGTAAAGGCTAGGTGGGCCAAGCAGTTCTGATCCGCTGTCAGTGTCTATGTTAATTTGAAATCATTCTAAAGTTGAAGTACAAAGATAGTTATTTCTTTTAATTTGATTTAAGAAACTCTATGGTGGTTATCAATGTAATGAATGCTCCTAATCCGTGACTCTATATATGGAAAATTGGACTGTTTAAAGCAGCAGTCAAAGCTGCCGTTAAATTTTTTTTTTTTAAATGTCCCTTTAATATGTGCATTAATACAATCCACACAATGATAAGTAAATAGCTATACTGCCGATCGATCGGAGAAGATTCGGCTCGGGGTTCACTAAATGGCTGTCAGTGTAGCAGAAGAGGACCAAAGATGCAAAGTTCTGTGGGGAAGATCCTGTGACCAGGCAGTCACTAGATAAAATTGGTGCACTGCTAGAGAGAGGGCAGGGCTCAAAAAGGGGTGTGCCAGAGTCTTTTTCAGAAGAGGAAGGGGATGTGACTTTTTAAATGGTTGCTATAGAAACAAAAATGCTTGTTACATTATAATACAATAAACATTTAATTCAGGAGTTGTTTTAAAAAAAGAATGTATTTGCTCATAGTACATAATTGATTTATAAAAAAAAAACAAAAAAAAAACATGTAGGATATTGCTTGGTCTGCATCTTTAAAAGGAGCGATAAGAGCAATAATAGTTTACAAACATTTCCAGGACAAGCTTTTAAAAATAATTCTAAGTACATGTTGCAAAAAAAAATAATCGCAATATAAAATCCAGAAGCATATTTCCTGTTTGGTCAAATCTGTCCAACGCTTGTTTATCACTCCCTTCTTTGTTCTTTCAATCATCTTCTCGAGTTTAGTATAAGGTACCAATGAAGGTGGGCTCCACGGCAGGGAGAGGGTCCCGATGGCTGGAGAAAGTGGAACTGGATGGAGCGTGGTTGTAGAGATGGCCTGTAAACCACAGGGTCGGCGAATGGCAGAATAGACATATGAGCGCAGTACAATGGAAGATGCAGAAGCGCTGATCAAGCAGGCAGGACAAGGGTATAAAAAGCCGGAGTCAGGGCAGGCAGAAAGAAACATAGGCAGGCCGGGGTCAGGCAACGTGCAAGTCAGACAGAAAGAATATACTCCGGTAGCAGGCTGGATACCATGGCAAGCACATTGATCTGGCAACCAGGAAGTGGACGTAGACCGTTTATAAAGGAAGCCAGGGGAAGTGTCCACCAGGATTATTGTCAACAGGTGTAAGCAGTGAGTAGTAGAGCGCAAATGTTGTATGCTGTTGCTCACTGTTAGAACTGCTACCCTCAATAGCAAAGGTTGTGGATCCTGATCCCCTTCGGGCTTGACATTTAGAAACAATACTCAGCAGTAACAATTTAGGAATGCTATTTCTATACAGACAATTTAACAAAGGGTTCACAAAAGTAGGAGATCAGCCAAACCAAGTAAGTGGAGCAGAGATGAATGTTATAAATGCATGTAAAATTACTATAACCTCTTTTCAAATCGAATAAAACTTCTTCCTGGTACTGTAAAAGAAAATAGCGTTCAGGTAAACATTAAAAGGGTGTGGCATTAAACAAAAAATTAACGGGAGGATTCTGCTGATGAACAATAGATATTGAGTTACAAAACCAATGCAGGTCTAACCTGTACAAAACGTATGTGAAATATTGGTATTGGTAAAGTCACCAACTCTTCTCGTAAGTTCTTTGCTGTCAAAGGGCCATTCAATGCATTTCCATCAAAGCATTGAATGCCCTTCTGCAGTAAAAGGCTCAGGGCAGCAGTACTAATGCCAATGATTAATTCATGCAAGCCCCTAATATTTCTTGCACATCTGATCTGCAGTGGTTTATATAGTAATAATGCACCATGTATGTATGTATGTATGTTCTATTTAACAGGTAGTACAAACGCTATGCAGAATAGATAGGCACTTGTTATTGTGTTACCTTGCATTTGTCAGAATTCTAACTCGGATCACAAACAAATAACACAAATAGACATAAAAGTGAATAACTAAGGAGATGTCTCTTCTTTTCGCTCTCTCATATTCTCCTTTCACTTATGATTTTTTATCTAATTTATGCTAATGTGCACTGTATCAATCGTTTTCTGTATTATAATTGTGAAATCCCTTTCCCTTCTTTTCTGTCTCCCTCATCACCCCCCTATAAAACTCAATAAAAAAAATATATTTGTTTAAAAAAAAAAAAAGTGACAAATTAATGACATCTCTATGTAGGTGGATTCACAATGGTTGCGTAAAGTTTAGGTGCTGCAGATACTGTACTGTACTAGCTTTCCCCCCCCCAAGGATCTATGTTGGTTTAAATTCAGGTCATGGATTAATAGTTGTTGAAAATAATAGTTCTCCTTGGCGCTAGTCCTCAGATGAAAGTGCACAACATGCTATAGAAAGAAAAAACAAAGAGCAGTGTATAATATCAAACAGCATTACTGTGATGAATATATATCCAGTGACTTCCGCCTTTGCACATATAGTTATATATTGCTTCTAATTATAGTTGGTGCTGGAATTAATAGTAATGGGGGTTTTCTTTAAATGATCCACAGCTACAAATAACGGCTTGTTACTGTAAGCACAATCCAAAGCGACCTTGTGGAAAAAAGTCCTCTTTGGCGTTGGGGCTCCGGGTGACTGCTCAGGTGAATCTCGTGAAAATATAGGACTCTCTCCTCCCCCCCACAATAAAACAGCAACTTAAAATATATTACTGTGACTTGATTGATTTCGTGATCACCTCAAAGTGCTTACTAGTGATAAGGATATAGCTTGATTTGGAATACCCTTGTGTATAAACATGCAGTACTGATACCATGATGATATATATCACACATTATTAAGGTTATGGTGAGTAAAAAAAGTGACAAAAACCCTCCACAGTAAAGCATATAGCAAATGGAAATATTACTGTATGCTCATTTGCATGTCTTAGACAGGTCTGCAACCCTGTCTTTAACCATTTCCCAGAATCCCTTGCTGCAGTGGAAGCGCTGTATGCTGGGCGATAATGGTGAAAGACAGGGTTGCAGACCTGTCTAAGACATGCAAATGAATATACAGTAATATTTTCATTTGCTTTATGCTTTACTGTGGAGGGTTTTTGTCACTTTTTTTACCCACCATAACCTTAATAATGTGTGGTGAATACTTACTCTTAGTCTCAAACCAGCACAACCAACTGATGATACCCATCAAGGTTGAAACATGTCTGTGAGTGGGTTTACTGGCTTTGCATCTCACCCCAGCCTATGCTTAAAAGCTGTGTTTAAAGCAGCATGCATTGGCTTAAGGGTTGCTCGTGTAATATGAGCTTGAGACAAAAGGTGGCACTGTGTCCTCATTTGCATGTCATTTCCCAGAATCTCTTGCTGCAGTGGAAGTGCTGTGTGCTGGGCGATAATGGTGAAAGACAGGGTTGCAGACCTGCTAAGACATGCAAATGAACATACAGTAATATTTCCATTTGCTATCTATCTCTATAGTTTAAGGCGGCGGAGTGCCATCCTGGATGATAGAGCGGTGAGACAGTCAGAAAACTTTGGTTGATATATATAGATATATATATATATATCAAACCAAAGTTTCTGAATGTCTCACCGCTATATCATCTGGATGGCACTCCGCCGCCTTAAACTTAACATGGCAAAAACAGAGTTCCACATACTTCCTCAAAACCTGGCCCTACTACCTCATTCCACATTACTGTTGGAAGTACGATCATCCATCAGTAGCCCAAGCACGCTGCCTAGGGGTCACCCTCGACTCCTCTCTCACATTTAGAACGTTTCTATTCTTGCTTTTTCCTCCGCAATATCACAAAGATATGCCCTTTCCTCTGTTGCTCAACTGCTAACACTCTTGACTCAGGCCCTCATTCTCTCCCGTCTTGATTACTGTAACCTCCTGTTGTCCGGCCTTCCTGCCTCTCACCTGTCTCCCCTACAATCTATCCTAAACGCTGCTGCCAGAATCACTCTACTCCTTCCTAAATCTGTCTCAGCGTCTCCCCTGCTCAAATCACTCTCCTGGTTTCCGATCAAATCCCGCATCTCACGCTCAACTCTCCTCCTCACTTTTAAAGCTTTACACTCTTCTGCCCCTCCTTACATCTCAGCCCTAGTTTCTCGCTATGCACCATCCCGACTCTTGCGTTCTTCTCAAGGATGTCTTCTCTCTACCTCCTTTGTATCTAAAGCCCTCTCCTGCCTTAAACCTTTCTCACCGACTGCTCTACACCTCTGGAATGCCCTTCCCCTCAATACCCAACTAGCACCCTCTCTATACACCTTTAAGACACACCTTAAGACACGAATGAAAGAGATGGAGAAGTATCCCCTTTAATTGTGGCACAGAAGACACCTAAATATAAAACTCTATTTTATTGAAATAAGTTAAAATAATGTGTAAGGGATTGTGGACAAACAAAACAAACAAGTGAACATGTAATAAAATGATGCGGAGAGTGATTTGCAAGGGTAACTGGGGAGTAATTAAACACTTGGAAGATTATTATATATAAAGAATCTAACCACAAAACTGTTGTTGTGTTTGTTTGTACTGCAATTGTCCTTTAAGGGGAAATGATCCCTGTATTGCTAATAAATCACTTGATTGGTGGATCTTCTTATATAGTATACCTCTCACAGATAACTCTAGGGTGCAACCGGATGCCAGGTAATGGCCAGGTTGCAATCCCTCTGCAGTGTGTCTTATAAACAGCAAGCTAATAGAGTATATTCGCTATAGGTCTATTAATAAAGCCTAAACTCTATAAGTGGGTGGGTATAGTCACCCCTCCACCACTAAGCATAAAATGATTATATGCTTAGTTAGATGATGCTGGAAATTACACATCAGACAGATACTTGATCTGAGGTATTTTATCCAGTATCCAGCTGTATATAGCTGTTTCAAAGCTTGAATATAAATTAGCACTGTGGTTTATACCTTCTAGGTACATAAGGGTATAATATAGCGAATGTCAGAGCTGGGGCCCCCGATGAAGCCTATTGGTGAAACGTACGTCGGGTACGTGTGATGTCAGCTAGCCAGCGACGTCGGCTGATTCGAGAGGCAAGGGAGTCCTACTAGTCAGAGCGTTTCGGAGCTTGTGGCCGTGGACAGCAAAAATGCTCTGACATCCGCCTTTATCGGCGGAACGGCGAGGGGAACGAGGACTAGACGATCGAAGAAGAAACGGCACCCCTTCCAAAAGGAAAAAGACCCGTTAGATCCTGATAAAAATATTGTTATAAATATCTCTGGCATTTCGTTGTCTGAAGTTGCCATAACACTCCTCAATAGAGGATTGAATTTTGTCCCTAGTGATAACTTTGAATTGTTTGAGACTACCATAGACTTACAACGGTTTATGAGGAAATTATCTCTCAAAAAGTTTTTCTGTAACAAGTCTGATGATTTACCTTTAACTGATGCCAATGCTTTTCGAGATAATTCTGTGTGTGATGTTAACCCGTCTATGAGTCTTTCTTCCTTTTCAGAGCAAGCAGCTGTACAGGATCTTGAGGACCTGTTACAAGAACAGGTGACACAGACCTCTGATGACCTTGGTGATGTAGATTCATCTCTATTTTTGGTGGGTACACAACATTCATCTTTTAAGAATAAATCCATATTCTACCCCACCTTTAATAAGGGACCCTACCTTCAAAGTTTTGAAAGGTTAGTAGAGAGGGATCTACAGCTCCTGGCAAGGGGTTTCACCTGTTCTTCTATTGGTTTTAATAACTTATCTAAGGAAGAACTGATTGAATTAGAGAATCTGAAAAGGAACAAAGACTTAATTATTAAAAAAGCCGATAAAGGCGGTGCCATAGTCGTACAACATGTTGATAATTACATCTTAGAAGCCTTACGTCAATTGGGTGATCAGAGTTCCTATCAGAAACTTGGATCTAATCCGACCAAACATTTTCTTGTGGAATATTTGACTCTTATTGACCTGGGTAAGGAATTGCGGGTTTTAAACGATAATGATTTCTCCTTTCTCAATGTTTCACTCCCCATTGTACCTATTTTTCACCATCTCCCAAAGATCCACAAATCCCTTACTAGTCCCCCAGGTAGACCTATCATTTCTAGTATTGGATCTTTGGGAGATGGTTTATCTAGGTACGTGGATTCCTTTTTCAGCCACTTGTCCACAATCTCCCTTCTTATCTTAGGGACTCTTCTGATTTAATTAGCACTCTTTCCACTTTCACTTGGTGTGCACATTATACATGGGTTACTTTAGATGTCACATCATTATACACGAGTATTAGTCATGCACAAGGGATTCAAGCCACATAGTTCTTTTTAGATAAATCTTCACTTTCCCCAGCACAAATTATCTTCATTATGGAGGCGATTTCATTTTTGCTACATCACAACTATTTTCTTTTTGATACCACTTATTTCCTTCAAACACGGGGCACGGCTATGGGCACCTCTTTTGCCCCATCATACGCTAACCTCTTTCTGGGCTAGTGGGAGACTATTTATTTTTGGGGACATATCCATATCGAACAAACATTATATTTTACCGTCGTTTCATCGACTATTTGATTCTGATTTGGAAAGGTAGCAATATGGAATTGGTTTTGTTTATTGACTACCTTAACAAAAATATATACAATCTAAAATTCACATTTGAATCAAACAGACATCGTATTAATTATCTAGATGTCTGTCTTTAGGTCGATATGGATGGTAATGTTCAAACTGACCTCTATCGCAAGATTAATTCTCGCAATTCCTTTCACCAGGCCAATAGTGCACATCCGATTGCATTAATTAAGGGAATACCTAAGGCACAATTTTTACGTCTACGCAGAGTCTGTTCAACTGAACAAGCCTTTATTGATAGATCTGCTGATCTTAAAAACAGATTTCTATCAAGGGGCTTGTAGGCGGACGCTCACAGAGGTATGCAAGGGAGACTGATTATAGTGAAATTAAATAAGCCTTTTATTGCGCCTTTTTCTTAAAATCAGGAAACCATCCAAACAAGGGGTAAACAAAGCTTCTATTCACTTGGGAGTATTTGTAGTGAAATACTATGCAGTTCACAACTCCCTTAGATAAGCATGTCTCCCAGCCCCAAACATATAGCATGAAATAAGCAGATATAGAAAGTCTCATAAATGAAAGTCTTATCTGTTCCTTGTGGTTTGGAGGGAAAATCTTCTCTGTCCCTGGTTCAGCTCCCTTTTCCTCAGGGTGTGTCAGCATTCAGGTTTAGAAGTTTCCCCTGTGTCTTGAAAGCAGCTCTGCTGTTTCTTCTGGCAGGGCTCAAGACTGTTTGTCTCCAAGTTCAGCTCAGGTGTGAGCTAAGGAGACTCCCCTGTTACATACCTCCCCTGTTTGTGGGAAGCTCGGGCTTGCCACGGCCAAAGCCCATCCTTCCACTCTCATTCTAGATATCTCTGTGACTTGAATGAGAGTGGATGGAGGAAGAGAACCCTCAGTCCTGCTGGGATTGGAGCCCTTTCTCCAGTTTATTCGTGTCTCCTCCCGAAGGTGCTTGAAATCAGCACTCCTCAGTCGCTCGAGGAGGACTTTTTCTAAGTATAGTCTTTTTGCTACTTGCGCGGTCATGAGATTTCCCTCTCGTCGGTTGCTCGTCTTATTGTAGGCATACTGTATGGCAGCAGTTGCAGAGCATTTAAAAACAGCCCTTTGAGTTTTCCGCTCTTGAAGCCGTCTCTCTGCCCTTTTCCCACTCAATGGGGTTGCTAGTTCAGCCTCTTTGGGGTTAATTTGCAATTCCACACTCACTTCCAGAGAATGTCCCATCTTTTAAGCTTCATCAGCTAAGGATTCTTCTGGTTTTGATTCAGCACGTGTACCTTCTTTTGTTGCCTGTTGGGTGGCTGAAGGTTTTACTAGTGCTTGTTTAGATGGTTCAAATTTTGCAACCTGGTCTTTCAGATGAGCGGTATTCCCAGCTCTCACTGTACCCTTGTCTTCATGGGTTTTTGAGGCTGTGGGATACTGACACTTAGTCAGGGTCAATACTTGTCCTTGTAGGACTGTAATCTCATCCGCGAGAGATCCCTGTTTTTTGAGTGCGTCTTGCAAGTCTCTTCTCAGCGAATTTATCTGCATGCTTTGCTTTCTCTGAGCTCGCTTCCACATTTTTATTGCATTGTGAAGCACTATGAACTTCTTTGCTTGGGCCACAGTTACTTGTTTCAGTTTCTGGATCTTCTTGTGCTCCCTTTTGTGCCGCGTCACCTGGGTTCTAAGCTTGGCCTTTAGCGTTGCTTTGGTGATGCTCAGGGTAGCCTTCAGTTTCTCATGCTGCTTTGCAGGGACATACTGGGTAATCAGACGTTCCTGCAGCACTTGAATTTCTTTAACAGCCTGCAGATTTTCTTCTTGCAGAGTTCGCTGCTTCTCCTCGGCCTTCTCGAGGTGCGTACGCAGACCTTGCAGTTGGTTCAGCAGTCGGTGCTCTGCTTCAAACTTCTCACCTTCCAAAAGTCTATTTATTTCTTTAAGCTCGTGCAGCTTTTCATTTTTTTCCTTGACGTCGTTTGTCAAATTAAAATTTTCTTCTTTGAGTTTTAAGGTTTTTCTTTGTAATCTTAAATTTTCTCCTTTTTCAGTCTCTGTACTATTCAGGGCCTCCTTGCAGTCCTTCTTCCATTTACGCACATCTGCTTTGAGAATGACAGTCTCCTGGCGTGAGACTTCCTTCTCTAGGTTGAGGGTCTGAAGCGCCTTCTGGGAGACTTGGAGATCTGTATTAAGACTGATAATCGTTTCTTTAGAAATGTCCAGCTCCTCAGTGAGACTGTGTAATTCCTTTCTGGAAACTTCCAGATCTGTGCGGCAGCTGTTGGTCTCATGATGTGAGGCATCCAGTGCTCTGCGGAGTGTCTGAACCTCTTTCTGAGATACGTCCACCTCTGTCCGGACATTGTTGACCTCCTGTTGTGAGGCATTCAGCTCTACGCGAAGAGTGTGAACCTCTTGCTGAAAGACTGTCATCTGCTTTAGTGCCTCCTCATATTTCCGCTTCAGCTTAGTCATCATTTTATCAGATTGGCTTTGCTTTTCATCCATGCCGGAAATAGTAGCGTTTGCAGTATCTAGCTCAGTCTTGAGATCGTCCAATTCTGTTCCAGATTCAGAGTACATTGCGAGCACTGTCTTCTGTAACTCAGCATTATCTTCTCTCTCAAGTTTCAAATGTTCTCGAAGTAGATCACAGTCACGCCTGGCAATTTTCAGGGCATCTTCAGGGCTGGTCAAGGGATCGTAACTCACTGGTTCCGGCTCCACTTCCCTGGGATGACTGGTTGAGGGTTCCTCACTGTTGGCACCGGACAGACACTTCTTTGGGGTACACGACTTCTGCCTTGGGCCCTCTGGATATTCGGTTATCCGTGGTACGAATTCTCCATTTTCTCTAGGCTGCAGGGCATCTCGGTCCCCCTTTTTCTCCACAGGATCTGCGGACGTGTCTGTTCCTTCCACGGTACATGAAGAACCGCTTTTCTTTTTCTTTTTTCGCCTTTTTGTTTTGGATGACACCGTCCCTTCAGGGATACTGGGGTCTCCATCTTCATTTGAAATTTTAGCAGCGTCACTGGATCCACCCGGCTTTTCTTGCAACTGTAATAGCTGACGGAAATATTCGGTAATCCACTGCTCCCGCTCTTTCTCCTGCTGATCATATTCGTCAAAGGGAGCAGTCTTTTCGGTTCGTGCCGAGTTCAGGCACCCCCACCATTCTTGGGGTGTTTTGTGGCTGTGACTCAGTTTGGGTTCCCCGTAAGAGATGTCTTCCTCTTTATTGGACTGGAAGGGCCACTCTTCCGTGGGGTAGGGTTCATTACAGGAACGCTGCATCTTGTCCTCCATTTTTAGGCTATCAGGTGTAATTTTCTTCCTGACCTCAGGAGGCGCTATTGCAGATGTTGCCACTGTATTTGCTAGAACCCCCAATTGTGGTAGTCCTACAGGTGGGCATATTTTGCTTGTAGAGGTCGTAGCTCTCACAGGCATCTCTGTAGACTTTTTCTTTCTTGGGTAAGTTTTACGATATCAGCAGTACTGTGCATGCATTTTCTCTCATCGGGTATACAAGATGTGCAGTTGCTAGGTAAAAACGTCTATTTGCTTTACACCATTTTATTGCTACGTGCAATCTCTCTGCTTCAGCCAAATAATGTGGTTTTCTGCTTGAGTTCAGTCTCAACTTTGGGTATTATGACATTCACTCTTCACACTTTGGGATACTTTTTACACCGTTCAGCAATTCCTTTTTTTCTAGTAGGCAATTTTACCCTCAGCACTTGTTTACTGAAAATTCCCCTGCTTCAGCACAGTCTTGCATCAATTTTCACATTTTTCTGCATATACTCCATTCACAATTGGTAGTCCTATGCGGTGTGGCAGCCTTTACTTGCAGAATCAGTACCGTTCATGGGTCACCATCTGTATTCACTGCTTCCGCTAAACATTTGAAAATAACAAATGCCTATCCCTTTCAAGGGCTAACTCACTTCTTGAACCCTGACTATGGCTGGAAGGCAAACCCCCTATTTCACTGACCATATTACTCTTTATTGTGATAGGCAAATAAGGTTTTACCTGCTTCAGCAGTCTCTCTCTCTCTCCTCTTGGGATTGGGGAAAAGAGTCCATCTGTGGTTTTGTAAGTTTCAGTGCAGTGGTGTGTATCACTTTAACTCTCATCTCTGCTGCATGAGTTTTTTTTTTGTTTTATGTTGCTCAGACTGTTTGTAGGCAAAAAGCATAAAAAAATTTCACAGAACAAATCTCCGGTCCTTTCTAACTTCAAAGACCACCTCTCGTCCCACTTCGGACACCATATGTAGGCGGACGCTCACAGAGGTATGCAAGGGAGACTGATTATAGTGAAATTAAATAAGCCTTTTATTGCGCCTGTTTCCTTATCATCAGGAAACCATCCAAACAAGGGGTAAACAAAGCTTCTATGCACTTGGGAGTATTTCTAGTGAAATACTATGCAGTTCACAACTCCCTTAGATAAGCATGTCTCCCAGCCCCAAACATATAGCATGAAATAAGCAGATATAGAAAGTCTCATTAATGAAAGTCTTATCTGTTCCTTGTGGTTTGGAGGAAAAATCTTCTCTGTCCCTGGTTCAGCTCCCTTTCCCTCAGGGTGTGTCAGCATTCAGGTTTAGAAGTTTCCCATGTGTATTGAAAGCAGCTCTGCTGTTTCTTCTGGCAGGGCTCAAGACTGTTCGTCTCCAAGTTCAGCTCAGGTGTGAGCTAAGGAATCTCACTTCCTGTCTCAAAAGACAGGCTTTTCTAAGCCATCTAATCAGGCAGGTGGTGTTTGTTAATTGACTACCAGCAGTTATCCACCACACTGCTGGATTAGAGGCACATTACCTGAACAGGGATAACTCCCCTGTTACAGGGCTATAGTAAGTCTAACATAGACTCTTCTTATGTCAATGCTTTACAAATGGACCAAAAGGATTTGTTAAGATCCAATAGGGGAACAAAATATGAATTTTCCAAGGACTCTACACCTTTATTTATATCTACTTATAGTAGACAGTCTAGACAAATTCGTAACATTATTCTAAAACACTGGAATGTACTTAAGCTTGATGAACAACTTAAGACATACGTTGATACACCACCAAAATTTGTCTTTAGAAGGGCTAAGACCCGGGGACATTATTTATCACCAAGTTTACTACAGACCTGTGGTAAGACTAATGTTACTTCTAGGATTAGAGGTTTCAAGAAATGTGGAAATTGAAATATGTGTAGATATGCAGTTCCACTTAAAAGTCTAAAAAATGTTTACACTAGAGAAAATTTGAGAATTCAATCATTGATCACATGCAATTCCAATTACGTCGTACACATGTTGAAATGCGGCTGTGGTAGTAAATATATAGGGAGGACGATACGCCCTCTTTTTCTGCTCTTGAGTTCATCAAGGCATCTGTCAGAGGTGGGAATAGGGAGAATATTCTTAACCGCAGTGAAATGTTCTGGATACATTCTTTGGGATCAATGGCTCCTCGAAGGATGAACACGGACTGGGAACTTAAGCATTTTTTGTCCCAGTAACAACGGTGTTCATCCCTCGCTGAGTATATTGTTGTTTATTCTTCCTCCTGATTGTGATACAGCTATTGAATATTTATTTATTCTGTCATTATATATATGTTATGGTATCGGGTTCTATATCTTTAGGTCTTATAGATTATGGACATTAACCTATGACTATTTTTATTAAGATTACTATACAACTATTTACATTAAATACATATATGCCTTGTGTAGTCGTGAAACGGTCGGATAAAAAAATCTCTCTATGTTGGTTATACAGAGAGATTTTTTTGTCAGTATTGTTAGTAGCATAATATATAATATATTTTCAATTAAAGTTTTTATAATTATTATATGTTTCTCTGTCAACCACCTTTTTCTATCCCTTTTTACTTTTATTATTTTTTCAAGTAATAATGGTTTTTTATGGCCTGTATATATACATATTCAGCATATTGTTTTTGTATTGTATTTTCTTTTATTTAGTTTTCTCTTTTTATTTATTTATATTTAGTTTTCTTTATATATTGTTCTCCCATTCCTATGAGTTCATTATGTCTTTACTGTATAGACATATGTCATCATGGTCTCTATAGCTAGGGGAGATTGCTGGCTTTATATATGTATTGGTTAGTGGGTAGTCTTGGTGTGTCCTCCTAGGTAGATGGCGCTGTGGGGTTCTTCCTTGTCTCTTAGAGACACCAGTGAGTCTGGGAGTCTCGTGAGATTCAGGGTTGGTCCCTTTGACGTCACTTCCGGTTACGGACACAATCGAGACAGATCTATGTGTTGTTGCTTGTATGGATGTGTCCTCCAGGCTAGGTGGCGCAGTATGCTCTACTTGATTTGTCTCCTGGGGCTCCGGCTAGACGGGTAGTCTCGCGAGATGTTCGGCTGGTTCCGCTGATGTCACCGATGCCGGAGGATGCGACCAAATTAGGTAATTAGATTATGTGTATATAAGTATGTGTTTTTTGTAATTGGGGCATACTCTTTGACAAAGGGCCTAGTCCGAAACGCGTCAGAGTGGGTGGTTGCTCCTTTCATGGTGTCTCCCCTTGTCGACCAATAAAGTAGTTTTTAACCTATGGTGTGCTGGTTCCTGCCATTTGTCCCTTCGCTGTGCTCCACTTTCCTCCCTAGAGGCTGTTCTTTTTTGTTGCGTATTACTACTGTGAAGCGCTATGTACATTAATGGCGCTATATAAATAAAGACATACAATACAATAATTGCACCCAATACTGCATTTTTAAAACAAACACAATGTCATAACTAAAGTACTCTAGTTGGATGAAAATGATATCCCATAAAAAGTAGCATGTTCCTGTTATCCATTTGTACTTTGCATCTCTGTTGGCAGCTATGTATGACCAAGCCAAAATATGTAGTACGACTTAAGAGACCTTCATTATAAGGATCTAAAAGTCTTCTGATCAGCTGCAGCTAAATTAAAGATCAAAGCCAGTCCATAGGAAAACAATGGATTATGCCATACCACTCTCTTGTATCCCTTGATCTGAAAGAAAAAAAACCCAACTAAATAAAAGCCTAATTAAATTTTGAGTAGAAGTGATGCAGGCCAAGGCCCTGACCAGAGCAGAGCAAGAGGGCCATGCACCGAATTTCTCTATAAACACCACATATAAGAACAACCTCTTTTGCCGGAATGGCCCAAATGAAAAGGAAAGCAATCTAGAGACAATTTGGCATTTTATATTTTATTCTTTTATTTTTTTTTATAAAAAAAAAAAACTATGTACAAATTTCAGTTTCCATTAAGTATTACAAACTCATAGTAGAAGTGCACTCAGAGCACTTAAGACAAGGGAAACGCGCAACTGCACACATTTCACACCCCATATGCCTATGTTGCCAAGCGTCACTGCTGAAGAGATCTGCCGCACCAAAAGTGGTTTAACAATGCAGTTCCATGCATTTATTCTGGAACTTTCATTTGGTCACAGAGTGTTGCTGCTCTGACATGAACCATTCCTATTAGAGCACCATTGATTGTGGATTTCCGAGAAGTAAGGGAGCAAGCCTCAGCAAGGTTCTCGCCGGCATCTTCTTTTCTTTGAATTTCAGCAGCAGCTCAGAAAAGCTCTCACTTCCTGAAAGTGAAATAAAAAGAACTGAAAACAAATATATCATCTGACTTATTCCATAAATTAGAAAAACATGCTTTTAAACCTAGGTCCGTATGCAAGCAGAATAAAATCAATGAAAATAGTATCTGGTATTTTGTTATTGGTCACATGGACGCAAGCATGATCTGTACAACGCAAATACTGTGTGGTTTAGTCACTGATTCGTGCTTAACGCATGCAATGAATAAATGATTTTGCATTGACAATTATTATGTGTGTCCACTTTCTCAGGCTTAAAAGGCTTGAGACATAAAAATTTAACTTGGCAGAAGGTGTACAGTATTCTAAGAAATGTACTCAATATTAAGTGACATCATACAAACTAAAGATGCTATATTAAGGTGATTTGAGATGATATATATATATATATACAGCTAAACCCCGTTATAACGCGGTCCTCGGGGTCCACCCCGAGACCACCGCGTTAGTAACGGGGTCGCGCTAATTTTAAAAAAAATGGCCGCCGCGCGCCTGATTGGGAGGGAGGGAGTGAGGAGGGAAGGAAGGAAGAGGCCTGCACAACATGCGGGCCCGTCTGGCCTCTCTGTGGGGCCCGCAATGACGGGCGCCAGTTAATTAAATAAATAAAATGTTTTAAAAAAACGGCACGATTCATCCCTCCTCCCTCCCAGCCCCCTCCCTCTCACAGCCCCCTCCCTCTCCCCTCCCTCTCATAGGCTCCTCTCTCTCAGCCCCCGGCAGCCATGTGTTTTTTCTTTTCTTCCGGAGTGTTTTTTTTCTTCCGGAGAGGCTTAGTACCGGGGATTTAGTGTGTGTGTGTGTGTGTGTGTGTGTGTGTGTGTGTGTGTGTATGTGTGTGTGTGTATGTGTGTCAACTTCCTGGAAGCCCTGTCCGCTTCTTTGTCTGCGCAGAAAGTGGCTGGTGTTTGTGCCATCAGGTTCAGATGATGCATGATACAGTGATAAGTACATGTAAATACAGAGGAGTTATTGCCTCAGAGATTGGGAGCTTGGGAAACACAAGCTGGGTCTTTCTGACACCGTATGGAGCAACAATAAACCACAGAGGAGGGAAAGGGCCATGGATTGGTGTGATACCTTGTCTCTCTCAGTCAAAGGGAGGGGATAAGCAAATCAGGGCTACTTTGCATCGTCGTATGCAATTCTTCCTCTGCAACTATCTCATATAAAAAAAATACATCTGGCATCCCATACTTGTCCATTTCCGCCCCTTAAAATCAAGTTTACTTCTATACCAAACACTCTGCCCATATATATTCTTTTGTTTCACATTTGATAGCAGGAAATAGTCAATGGTAGCGATGTGAAGTGGGGGGGGATGGGGCGTAGAAGGGAGTTGTGGCTGTGTCCAAAGAGAGACTTTGACCTTTAATTGATCTCCAAAAAAAAATCCCAGAATTAAAATATTGTTTTCACACGTGTGTGTCAGTGTGAGCAGTGTGTGTGCAGTGTGCAGTGTGTGTCAGTGTGAGCAGTGTGTGTGCAGTGTGCATGCAGTGTGAGCAATGAGCAGTGTGTGTGCAGTGTGCATGCAGTGTGAGCAATGAGCAGTGTGTGTGCAGTGAGTGTGTGCAGTGTGAGCAATGAGCAGTGTGTGTGCAGTGTGCAGTGTGTGTGCAGTGTGTGCAGTGTGCCAGTGTGTGCAGTGTGAGCAATGAGCAGTGTGTGTGCAGTGTGCAGTGTGTGTGCAGTGTGTCAGTGTGTGCAGTGTGAGCAATGAGCAGTGTGTGTGCAGTGTGCAGTGTGTGTGCAGTGTGTGTGCAGTGTGTGCAGTGTGAGCAATGAGCAGTGTGTGTGCAGTGTGCAGTGTGTGTGCAATGAGCATTGTGTGTGCAGTGAGTGTGTGCAGTGTGTGCCACGGGAAAACCGCGTTATAACCGAATCGCGGTATAACGAGGCGCGTTATAACGGGGTTTAGCTGTATATATATATATATACATACACACACACGTAAATATCATACACTCATTACTCCATGGTGTCTTCAGTAGCTCAAATTGCTACTTATTATCAGCTATTGATTTTGCAGAAAAACACACAGTACAGTATATGAAAACAGATAAGAGTTAGGAAAGGATCCATTATCACCCAAATAGAAAACGACTTAAAAATATGTGTTGCAGGCTGTGATATATTTATTGAGCAAACGTATTTGGTAATTTATATAGTATTTACTACTCTATAATTCTACAGGGAAAATACAGCTGCTAGAACTCCACACTTCAATACTCAGTGCTCTGTTCTTATTTTAATTTGCCGTTAGATGAAACTGCGGCTTTTCTAAATACGGTCAAAACACGGAGCATTTGGAAGCAGAAATTCCCAGAGCGCTGATGCATAAAAAAGAAAAGGCAATTCTCTCTGTGGACAGCATGCATAGATTTGTAAAAATGAAGTATGAACAAATGATACTTTTAAAAAGTATTACAGGGTTGCAACTTAAAAACATCTTCTAAGATGTACAATGTTCTAAACAGCAACATCTCCAAATATTTTAGAGGCTATGTAGAAAATCAATCTTGACGTTACTACGTCCAGCAATAGTTTTATTTTACCTTCTAGTCCTCCTGCCGACAGCTGCTCCGGTGCAGGGACTGAATGGTAAACCAAGAAACAGGTCAACATACTACGCTGGGATTCTTCAACAGGCTGCCCAGCTAAATAAGACTGCAATGAGACATCACCACTAGCTGCGAAGACACAAAACCAGGCCAAAAAATGTAAGCATCACAGGAAGAAAAAAAAACCACTCGCTTACATATCATCCAGTAGTGTGTGGCAAGTGGCACATTGTGCGGAGTACAATATACAAAGACTTGTTCTATCAGAATAATGTGATGTGTAATAGTGGGTATATTGTGACAGTCATAAATCATTCCATTATAACGTTTTGCTAAAGACGGAGGTCCATGTTTAGGAAGCGGAGTCAAGCCATAAGGCAACGTATGCCCCATTTAAAGGGGCATTTCTTTTTAGGACCAACGTGTACTAATGGCAGCGACCCGATTAAGGGGTTAAATCTTGGTGATTGTCAGGTTTTGGTTATAAAAAGGCATCACCTATAAGTATTTTTAAACAGGGATGATAAGTACAAATGCATGGTCTGTAAACATGGTGAGCGGAGACTTGGGAGGCATTTTATTTCATTTGGCTTCTCCCTTTTGTCTGATGCCATTGTGTGTTTGCACAGACATGGTCCTCCTCCTCCCATAATCTTCATGGGCTCTCTGATAAAGACATGGTGGTAGAAGGATAATGAAAACACTAAATTGACCAACACCCCCCCCCCCCATTCATAGGACCCCAAGAAAAGCAATGCATGCCAAGAGAAACCAAAAATACATCTAGCAAGCTTAGATTACTTCAAGGAAGCTAAACAGATTCTTACACTGATCACAAAAGATTGTTTTTTGGCTAGTTGTGTGGGATTGCACCTAGAAATGAATGGTCTATAAGGTGTCTTGCAGCTTAGCGTTGCTTTGTAAATATTGCCCTGAATGCTTTGTGCATAGATCGTCTTTACCTTGCAGCCATCGGTCGAGAGTATTATCAATGGTGCATTTCATGACGGGCAGAAACTCGGAGTTCATAAAAAGTCCTCGGTTTGAATTCCTCCTCATCCGTTCCTGGAGGCTTCTGGAGCTAAAGAACTCCAGCACGAGTTTGATCTGCCATAGCTCAAAGGTCTCACACGTTTCTCGTCGCACTAATCTCCTCACAGCCTTTAAAAATAAAAGAAGAAAATCAACGTAGCAAAATCAGCAGGACAGCGTCAATATCGTTAACCGATTTCTAGAATATATTGGTTGACGTGAAGAGGACATTTCCTTCGTACCACTCAGGGGGTGAGTGCCGGGCCAACCGGGAGTTGGGTCTGGACAGAAGTTTCTGCCGGGCCCGACAAGCTTAACATGTGGGCCCAAGAAGCTGAAGAGGTAGGGCTCCCACCCTTCCGCTCAACGAGCGATCAGCACCACCCGCCTCCCAGCTCAAACAACCTGGCAGGGCCCCAGTTTACATTTGCTATTGTAAACATGGTCCACAGAAACACGGGAGGGGGTTGATTTCCTTTGGCTTCTCCCTTTTATGCAATGTCACAATGCTGAATAGTTTGCACATGCAAAGGCCCCTCTTTTTTTCCCTCCTTATCTTTATTGGCCCTGTAGTAGGGAGGTTGGATAAATAGTTGATTAAAGAAAGCAATTCCCCGTTGAGGCCCAAATAAATTCTCTTTACATTTCCAAATAAACCCAAACAGCTAGACGTTACCTTTAATGATTATAATGATATTTCTTAAATGTATTGGTAGGTTGTTTTCATAAATGTTTTTCTACAAGTCAACAGGGGTTAATGTTTTCTGCAAGTCAACCTTTAATATATTTTTGAAAAGTACATTTGTTGACACAATGTAAAAAGGCCGTTTTGTTAATTTAATTTGTTCATTCAGTTGCTTTGGGAGCCTTTTTCCTTATGATGCCTCGCTCTAGAAGTAGCCGCTGTCACGGTAGGGGCAAAGCGGTTCTCATAATAAAGGTTAAGCCCAGCCATTGTCCCTATCCGTCTAAATGGATAAACAGGAGTGGCCCTCTATATCCAGCTTATTGTACTAAAATGTCCAACACTGTATATATCTTTGTATCCGTACATCTTTACTCAGTGTAATAAACAGTATTGTGTGAATTCCTTTGTTCCCTTGCAGTGCTAGGCTGGTAACACACATGCCCAGCCTGCACACCAAGGAGTCCGGGTTTCGTTGATGGAGATGGGGAAGGTGCAATGCAGGGGTTAAATGTGAGGGTGGGGATGGGTGGTACTCAAGCCTGGGAGACGTTGGCTCGAAGAGGGAAGCCTTTGTCCATCCCAGAGACTGAGGCGTCTATCTTTACGGGAGCTATCCGGCTGGCTATGGGAACCGCTGCCTGTTATGAACCCTGTAGGTGCTGTTCCCATTGGCCAGTTTGAAATCCCTGCTCTGCTTAAGCCCATGCCTGTGGGCTGTCTTAATCATCACATAGTCATATAGTCATGGCCCGGTCCATCAAAAGTGAGCCCTTGCTGTGATTGGCCAGCAACCAGCATCCACGCTGTGCTTGGTCGTGACCCAGTCTTCCATGCTTTCCTATGGAGACGGGGAAAGTAGGTAAAGGGTGGCTGATCTGCGCTCCAAAGTTCTTCCTTGAGTCAGTATGTAAGCTGACTAAGCGGTGTGCTCCAAGGTTTTGCTGGAGACACCACAGATCGTGGCTCAGTGCAAATCCGAGCGGGAAGTTCAAACTTGCTCTGTGCACTGGGACTTTTGGCTAGCTAGTGCGTCTCCGAAGAGCTTTGCCGGAGATACCGAAAACGAGGCTTGCGAGCGGAACATTTGAAACGACTATTGTGCAAATAGCATCCCAGAGGTTTGGAATACCTGCAAACTCTGCGGACGTGGAAGTACTCCTGGGTAAGCCTATCGAAGCGGCACCCAGCACCCAGTTAGCTAGGATTGCCCCCATAACCCCTGGTTTGGTGAGTTATAGCTATTTTCTGTAATTGTGTTGCCTGTTGGCAAAACCCTTTTATTGAATGCCTTTTTCCTGTCTGGTGCCTTGATCCCGGTGAATTGTCCTGGTCTCTTGCGACAGCCACGTGTAAAAAAAAATTCTCTGGGATTATAAAACGTGGTTGATTGAATATGTATCAAAAGATTTCTTAGGAGAATTTTTAACAAAGCACTAAATATTTTTATTGGCTCAAAAACGTTACATATATTTGTAGATTGCATTTCCTAGAAGTACTCCTAGTATCCCATCAATGAATATCCCTCATCTTCACCCAACGACCTCCTTTTTTCATGCTTCTTGAGCAATCTTTAAACAAACATTTCATAACCCGGAGCATGATGAAAATGGGAAAAGCCATAGGTGGCACTAGGTAATAAGCAATGCCGTTATTTAGGACTCCAGCAAGTTCTGGAACCCACAATTATGCGGAGCCTGCGAGGTCAGAATTATTTCATGAAGTTGTAATTGAGGACCACTGCTATAAAGACACAAATTAGTGCAATTTAATGGTTCTGAGTCACACACCAAACTGCTACTCAGGGCCCTGAGCCAGACCAGATTTTAAGGCCAACAGACCACTCTTCACTCAGATGTCTCTGTGTGCTCTTCTATTTTTTTTTAAGCATACAAGAAGATGGTGAATTATCCTTGAAGAAGCAGCACCAGGATTACCTCTATACTGCACACTTGTGTATACCACTTCAGAGACTGAACTTTAACCAACATTTGATTTGTATCCCATATTTTTTTTTGTTGGTATTCATATTTAATTTTATCCTCCATTCTTGGACTGAATGTATATGCTTTACTAACCCCAGACTACTGCGCAATTGTAGTTTATCCCAGCTGCTTGTGTTTGAAGGCAAATTGGATGGACACCTCCTCCTACTCCTCCTCCTCCTCTCGGCTGCTCTCTTGCCCTGTCGAGGTTTTCCATCAACTGCACATTCACCAAATTCCAAATGTCACTTTTGGCTGCCAGGTCACATAGAACCCATCACTGGCGGCTCCTCGGCAGGTTGCATGAGCAGCATCTCAGCTCTTGCAAAGTCTTATTTTATAATTCATGCATCATGAAAGGGTGTCTTTTTTTCCCGTCACACTATTACCATTTCTTTGTCTCTTTATTTTCTTCGGTATTGCTGGATTCATTGCCATGGGTTGGAAGCTAGGAAGACGTATGCAAGGCTGAACATCCAACAAAATGACACAGCATCTATTCTCCATGCTCCCTCCCTCTGTCTGCAATCTGACGGCGAACCTGTGTAATTTCCGGTTAAATGGTGTTGCCATTAAAACTTTTATTGGTGACCCCCATTGAATGCAAATTTATTCAAAGATATCCTGGTGCAACACCCACTCCCCTCTGTGAACATGATGGTGGCTGAGAAGTCCGCTTCGAGATGCAGTCCATAACCTATTAGGCTGGTATCTGTATGCACGCTGATCCAACTCATTTCTTACAAAAAAGATAGACAATTGGTTAAATGGCTGATCTTCACCCAAAAGAGTAAGGAAGCTTTTACATGTTGTGTTACGAGAGATTTCATCCCTCAGATTGGAAGCATTTTATTGTCCCAGGCTCGTAAAAAAAAAGTACATTTTAGTGGCTTCATATGAAACCTTGTCTTCCCTTTCTATGGTTGCCGACATTAGAACCAAGAGCTTCATACACAAGGGCTGTGATATGGGTGAATCGCATGACCAACCTTGCATTGAACTTTAGTGTTCTTATCCTAATCTTTTTCCATGATGCTGAAATGTCTGTATCACTTTGGTGGGATATTCTGCATCACTATGGTGGGATATTCTATGATTTTCTGCATTATCACAGCCATTGAACCCTATGGAAAAATCTATGCATTATAACGCAATATACTGCGTCATGAGCGGGTGCAATAACCTTGGCTACTTCTGCAAGTATGGGAACACCGCAAATCACTGTTGTAGGAGTTCTGTGGCAATGACTATGACCTTTATGGACATCCTTGGTGAAGTTGCTGGCCAAAAGACAAGTACTTGGTATTGGAAGATGTTTGTGCCTACAGCAAAGCGTTGAAACCAATGATTAAAAGGATGGATCGATGTGTGTCATTCCACTTTACGCTCCTCCCTCTCCTCTCTCAGTTCTACTTCTGACCCTGACAACCTGGTCAGGAACTACAACTCTGCCGTATCCTCCTCTCTTGATTTACATGCCCCGCTTTCTCTCTGCCGTCCTCGCCCTTTTAACCCCAGACCCTGGCTAAATTCCAACACACGCATGCTGCGTTCCTCCACTCGCTCCTCTGAACGTCTCTGGAGGAAATCTCATACGCTCGCAGACTTCCTTCACTACAAATTTATGCTGTCCTGTTTCAACTCTGCCCTCTCTCAGGCTAAACAAACCTACTTTTCATCACTAATCAACACGCACAAGTCTAACCCACGTCGACTCTTTTCTGTCTTTGACTCTCTACTCAGACCACACTCGGCTGCCTCCTCTTCTTCCTCCATCTCACCTCAGGACTTTGCTGACTTTTTTAAGGAAAAGGTGGAATCCATACGTCAGAACATCCCATCTGTTGCCTCCTCCCATCCCACACCGCTTCCTAACTCTCCTCCTGCCTTTCTGGACTCTTTCTGCTATCTCGGAGGAGGATGTGTCACTGCTGATCTCCTCTTCTCCCTCTAACACCTGCGCTCTTGATCCCATTCCTTCCCATCTCCTAAAACCTCTTGCTCCTTCTATAATCCCTATGCTCACACAGATCTTTAACTCTTCCCTCTACACTGGTACTTTTCCATCCTCCTTAAAGCATGCAACAGTGATACCGCTCAAAAAACAGCAAGCTTGACCCTACCTGTCCTTCTAACTATCGACCTGTCTCCCTCCTGCCTTTTGCCTCCAAACTCCTTGAACGTCTTGTATTCTCCCAATTGCTACACTTTCTCAACACCTATTATCTTCTAGACCTTCTACAATCTGGCTTCTGCACTGCTCACTCTACTGAAACAGCCCTCACTAAAATAACCGACGACCTCCATGCTGCCAAAGACAGAGGTCATTACACTCTGCTCATATTACTCGACCTCTCTGCAGCATTTGACACAGTGGACCACCCTCTTCTCCTCCACATTCTCCATACTCTTGGTATTCGGAACAAAGCTCTATCCTGGATCTCCTCTTACCTCTCCCATCGTACTTTCAGTGTCTCTTTTGCTAACACCTCCTCCTCCTCTTTCGATCTCTCTGTGGGGGTACCCCAGGGCTCTGTCCTGGGACCCCTTCTCTTCTCTCTTTACACACTCTCTCTAGGTGACCTAATCACATATTTTGGGTTTAAATATCACCTCTATGCTGACGACACACAAATTTACCTTTCAACCCCTGACCTTACACCTGCTATACAGCCCAAAGATTCTGAATGTCTCTCTGGAATATCATCTTGGATGGCCATCCGCCGACTGAAACTTAACATGGCAAAAAACAGAGTTCCTTATTCTTCCTCTCAAACCTGGCCCTACTACCTCCTTCCACATTACTGTTGGGAATACGATCATTCACCCAGTAGCCCAAGCACCCTCCCTAGGGGTCACACTCGATTCCTCTCTCACATTCTCCTCTCACATTCAAAACGTTTCTAAAACTTGTTGCTTTTTCCTCCGCAATATCACAAAGATACGCCCTTTCCTCTGTTACTCGTCTGCTAAAACTTTGACTCAGGTCCTCATTCTCTCCCGTCTTGATTACGGCAACCTCCTGCTGTCTGGCATCCCTGCCTCTCATCTGTCTCCCCTACAATCTATACTAAATGCTGCTGCCAGAATCACTCTACTCTTTCCTAAATCTGTCTCCGCGTCTCCCCTCCTGAAATCCCTCTCCTGGCTTCCGATCAAATCCCGCATCTCACACTCAATTCTCCTCCTCACTTTTAAAGCTTTACACTCCTCTGCCCCTCCTTACATCTCAGCCCTAATTTCTCGCTATGCACCATCCCGACTCTTGTGGTCTTCTCAAGGATGTCTTCTTTCTACCCCCTTTGTATCTAAAGCCCTCTCCCGCCTTAAACCTTTCTCACTGACTGCCCCGCACCTCTGGAATGCCCTTCCCCCCAATACCCGACTAGCACCCTCTCTATCCACCTTTAAGACCAACCTTAAGACACATTTGCTTAAAGAAGCATATGAATAGCACTGTGGATAATCCTGGACACATGATACATAAAGCTTGGCCCCCTGCAGACGCACTTACTAGAATTCCCTCCTACTGTCTCTATACGTTCACCTACCTACCAATTAGATTGTAAGCTCCTCGGAGCAGGGACTCCTCTTCCTTAATGTTACTTTTATGTCTGAAGCACTTATTCCCATGACCTGTTATTTATATTATTTGTTATTTATATGATTACAACATGTATTACTACTGTGAAGCGCTATGTATATTTATGGCGCTATATAAATAAAGACATACAATACAATACAATACAATGTGTGTGAATCTTTTTTTATTTTGAGAGAGAGATTTAACTTCAGAGCTTATTTTTTTTACCAAATAATTTGACATTTGCAAACTCTCAACACAAAATTAGCTGGAAAAAGCATATAGCACTAAATAAAACTACGTTTCCAAATGCCTTAAAATGACACTAATTTGCAGTAATCCAAACATGCATACAGACTTCTGTATCAGGTCAGCCTTTGGGATTACGGCTGTTTGCCAAGCACTTGTACCGAGAAAAATCTTTTCGTTTCCATTACTCACAAACCCATAACAGATGACAGCCATTCCCCACAGAAAGGGTTCACCTATTGTGTGTTGGAGTGGGGTAGATAGCATCAATGCGAAGCAGCCATGATAAACTGGGGTAATTAGAGGACTAAAGTATACTTAGCAGTAGGGTGTACTTATCCTAAGTATTGCTTTGCATTAACAGTTACTAGAAGTGCACGTTATAGAACAAGAAATGCCGCTCTTATTAAAGGTTCTAATGATGGGGAGAGGAGGGGGAGTGGGGGAAAGAAAAAGAGAGAGAGAGAGAGAGAGTATCTTTGTCAATAAAACCATTCAGTGGTGGATGAGAAAAGAAGTGAACAAAGCATGTATTCTACTTAAAGGAGAAGTTTCGCATGCTCACTTCATGCTGAACCACGTTCATTTCAGCCGCGGTGACCCTCAGGTTCACAAGGTTCTTACCAGGACAGGTAGCGCTGGTACATCCCTTCCAGGGTAAACACCTTTAAAAACACAGCAGGTTTGCAGTCTGAATGCGATAGATGCCTTTACCTGATCAATTGCAATGTAGGCAGGAAGCATCTCGGGGTTCTCTTGCGTCACACACTCGTATAGAATAGAAGAAAACAGGTCCAAGATTTCTTGTTTCTGAAAAGCACAAAAAATAGGCGGTTTTGGGAAAGTGACAGTTTTGCAGTTTCATTTACACTACATGCAAAATGTCCATATCTTCGTTTGTGAAATGTAGGCAAGCGTTACAGAGCAAGGTGTGCCAGACATCTGGGTAACTCGTGTGTATTAGTGGGGAATTGAGAGGAAGCTGTAATATTTAGCACAAACACCAAAAATCTACAGTTTTTACTACATTTGCTGCCAGTGAGGACAGCAATTCATTGCACACCCATATTTTCAAGATTATGACTGTGTACATACAAATCTACAGTGTCAATTTGGGGTCCCAGATTCAATTGTAACATCGATTTCCATAAAGCTTTAGCTTACTGCATTGAGCAAGTAGGTAGAGAAAAACCTAGGATAAAGAAATACAGAGCCAGCAGCCTACTTGAGGACATGTCAGTCCGAGGTTGGTTCTGCATTGTGTGTGTGGGTGTGTGTGCGTGCGCGCAGCACAGGTCACAAACCAAACACAACAAAAAAACTTCCACTATAAGGGGTTAAGGATAATGGAATATATGCAGATTTTCTTTGTCATTAAAAAGACAAAAACATGAAACATTTAATAATGAAGGCAATCAACATGTGGCAACTGTTTACCTGACCCATATCTGTTGTTGGTTTGCAAAAGTATTCAGCAAATGAAAGCAGTGCTGGGTCAGATGTAAAAGATGAAATCGCCTCCGGCTAGGGCAAAAAGAAATGGTAATGAGAGGGACATTCTGTTCTATTATTGGTTGTTATCAAAGACATATTATTGTACACCATATGTATATGCAATGCAAAACTTGATCTTAAGTGATTGTATAAGGAAACTGTAAATCAGTGTTTATTTCTGCTCTGTGTAAGCAGGCTAATTTAGCTCTGCCTTAAGTGGAAGAAAGAACAAACGAAACGGAAACAAACAAATGGACAGAAGAAGAGGGTAAGGTGTTTGCAGCCAGGTTTTTTACTTAACAGTACTGTCCCCACCTCGGAGATATAGAAGAGGCAGCGCACAACAAAAACGAAGGGAGTAGGGCCCAAATAATGTAAAAAAGGCTCTGATGGCAAGACATGTAGACAGAGCTAAACCTCCTACGCGTTTCGTACAAAGGTACTTTATCAAGGACCGCCCACCTAGAACTAAAATTCATCAGTGACCTCATTAAGGGGAAAAGCTACAGACTGTCTTCGGAGCCGCGGCCGGAAAAGCGGAAGACCACGGCGTCGGAGACAGTGTCTCGCTGAGGAGGGGGATTGCTGTTGGATAGGAACCCCCCCGCAGTGTTAATCCTCTAGCTCAGGGAAGCGCAAACTGGGGGACATGAGATTTGTCAGGGTTAGGGGGGCGCGACAGTCGCAGAGGCCCCGCGCTCTCTCCCAAGGCATTTAAAGTAAATGCCTCTGCAACTTCACCTACCTTGTCTCCGGCGACGTGTCGCCATGGAAATGCCGCGTCAAATGACACCACGGGATCACGCGACGTCGCGTCACCATGGCAACGTGATGTACGTGACCCCGCTGCAAGATTTGACACCGGAGAAATAGTAAGATGGGGGGGGCGCAAGCAGGAGGGCAGTGCAGACAGGGGGGGGGCAGGGGGAAAAGATTGCGCACTCCTGCTCTAGCGCAGGGATCTCCGTGGTCTCGTGCCCCCGGCTTGCCCGAGTGCCGAAAGCAGTAGGTCTGTCTACATTTATAGCACAATGGGGGGGTTTGTATATAGGACAGCTATATTTTGAAACTTTTTTTTTTTTTTTAAAGTTACTTGGTAAACATGGTGAGCTAAGACATGGGAGGGGCGACTTTTCTCAGGTTACTCCCTTTGCTATCTCTTGCTTTTTGGGCAATTGTAAGTTTATTTATTTATTTATATATATATATATATATATACACACTATTATTGTAATTATTATTTAGCATTGTAACTTTTGCCAAGCTTTGGTTTTATCTTGTATGTTAACCCCTTGTGTGTTTATTTTTTTTTAATAAAGATATTTTTAGCTGCTCAGTGCGCCTTCTGCCAATCTTTTTCTCTGTTTTGTGAGTCTCCTGCAAAGGAGCTCACTTTTCTATAGGGGGTAGTGGAGTCCCTATGACAGACGGCTGCAAGAGTTTAAGCTTTACAGTGCAACATTACTTCGGGACAGCACCAACGCAGAGCAACATTTCTGTTACTCACTTCTGAGTCTGATAGCTTTGTGTTCATCAAGAGTTTGCACAGCCAGAGCCTCCCTTTCCCTCTTATCTTTTTCTCACAGACAGTCTGGACTAACATGAGAGGAAACCTTTGATTGTCAAGCGTTCCCCCATTTAGAGACCTTGATGATAGATTTCTATCTTAATTTCTAACGAAACCAAAACAACATGTTTCTTAAACAAACAATCAGGTTTAAAAAAAAAAAAAAAAAAACAAACAAAACGACATTTACATTGTTAAGTTGTTTACAAAATATGACTAATTTCCAAACCACGGAACTGCACCCTTAAAAATATCAATACCCAAGTCTTGTATGTTACAAAAAGGATTGCGTCAGATAAGAAAATGCCTTTAACTCAAATTCCTGATTCTTGCATACGATCACTAACCCATTTACTTTTTACATAGGCCAGCCCCTAACGGCGTCTGTCATAAAAAAGTACTGTAGGCGATATAACAAAAAGTCTGTCTTGTTTAAGGTGACCATACGTACCGGTTTGACCGGGACAGTACTGGTTTTTGAGGCCTTGTCCCGGTCTCCAAAAGGGGTGAGTAAAACGTCTCGATTGTACCGGTTTTGAAATTGCCGCTCCAAACCTCTTGGAGCAGCAATTTCAAAATCGGAACATACGAGACGTTTTAATCCCCCCGCTGCTGCAACCCGGCATGAACCACTACCATCTCCGCCGGATTGAGACCTTTTGGCGCGGCAATCTCGCCACAGCCAATCAGCCGCTGGCATTTAGCTGCTGCCGACCAGCCGCAGGGGACAGGTAGCCGCTGGCCATTTCACCGCAAAGGTAAGTGGTTAGAGAGATTAATGTTAGTATTTGGGATTAACGTTAGTGGTTTCGGTAGCGAAGGTAAGTAAGTAGCTAGAGGGATTAGTGTTAGTATTTGGGTTTAACATGAGAGGTTTTAGGATAAGGATTTAGGGGTTTTAGGGTAAAGGGTTAACAGGTTAGGGATTTTAGGTTAAGGGGTCCGATTGGGGATTATGTTTAGGGGTTAACGGGTTAGGGTAAGAGATTGAGGGTTTTTAGGGTAAGGGGTTAATGTTAGGGACTTACCTTCGCGGTGAAACGGCCGATGGCCGGCCCAATCTTGGGAAGTATATACAGCTCAACCCCGTTATAGCGCGATCTGCTACAACGCGGATCTGCTTATAACGCGGTCTGAGCGTGACTCCCGATTTAGAAGATCTCCTACCTGAGGACGCAACGCAACCAGCATCACACACGCCGAGAACTTCTAACACAGTGTTATCAACGTGCCTGCGCTGAGACTTGCGGGGACTTGTGACATACAACTATCGGGACGCGCGACACCTCAGATGCTTCTCTAGGGCTCAGGCTACTGTCCGGAGACTACAACTCCCGCCATGCATATCCTGTCCCCTCCCTGCCATGTCGTTCTGTGTCTCGCTTCTGACGTTGGAAGTCTGCGCTGCTCACAGGGGCAGAAATTAAGAAGATGCCAAAAATCCGAGTGGAGAAGAAGAGCCGGAAAAATTAGGAGATTAGAAGACAGAGTAATAATATTATATAATGCAGAAGAAATTTGTCAATTCAGTCCACCAGGTCAGAGGCAGCATTAACTTCAAGAGTTCTGCTCCAAATTCTTCATGCATATGAGGCAAATTAACACAAATTAAAACAAATTAAAACTTTTGCTCCATCTTAATAGAAATCTCCTAACACTTCAATCCCATTGTTCTTGTCTATTTTCCACACACCAACTCATGAAATCTTAAGGATCTTTCTTTGTTATGCTGTGGCAATCCTTAAAAAAAAAAAAAGATAATAGACTAAATTAAAGCACAAAGGAAGGAATCAAGATGTGATAGTGGATTCCTACACATTAAATTGTGCAATAAATGAGAATAAGATCTAAAATTCAGATACTGTACATTATGTAATGTAATAAAATGAAGACAGATCCTACTTTGTAAAACATGAAATACCAAGTACTCCAACAAATATAAATGTGAATTCTACAATTAGATAACAACAACAATAATGTTGCGGTCTTTCAATTTCATTCTGATAATCAAAGCACCATGAATCATTTCAACTTAAAGAACTGCTCTTAGCGCCTATCTAGTGCTGAAGACAGAGACCTACTGTACACGCAATGATAGGGTTAAGCTTTCTAACTGAGTAGTTGTACTGTGAGTGCGTCAGGTGACTGTCACTTACGCACCATATGAAGGCTGCCCAGTCTGCATACAGCTGAATATATTTTTCCATCTACAAGCGAGGGGTTTATACTCACACACTCACACACTCACGATCTGGGACAGCTGATAGAGTTATTCCAGCTCTCCCACTCCGGCGGACGCAGAACACTTGATCGGGCCATTTCCCCCCCCGCGATCCGGTTATAACGCGATCGCATCGTGTGGACCGCGAGCACCGCATTATAACGGGGTTCAGCTGAATTTATTCTTGCACTTTTTCTTTTCACTAATTTTTGGTGCACCCAAGTTTTTTTTTTTACCAGTTGTACAGGTAACTGTACTGTAGCTCACACATAGTATAGCACACCAAATATAGTGCTGCTAAATGTTAACTCCTTAGGTACTGCATATGTCAAGCTTCCCATGCTATTGACTAGGCCAATGTTTTGTTTCCTTTTTTCTCTATGCAGAGGAGGAAATACAGAGGACAGTGTATACAATTGGGAATGTAGGAACCTGCTGATAGGGTTACCTTGATGTGGTTGCAGGCTTAACATGTTTTGGCCAAAATATTGTACAAAATGACCCAAAAAACATATATAAATGAACTCAATAATTTGTCATATCGAATGTGCATTGGGTATTGTTGTTAGCCATGTAGAACTGCCCCTTACATCTTATTCTGAGTTTTACTTGGCCTGCTTGAGTATTTTCAGTATAGCAGGCTGTGGTGTGATAGCTGTGGGGAAGATTAATACTTCCTTTTCATTTTTGGTACCTTAAAGGAACGGGCCTCTGAATTTGTGCGAGTGACAGTCTGAGCTAGAAGGCTGTGCCAGCCCATGGGATCTTCTTTGTAGGACAGCTGCCCCGCACGTAGTTTCACATACAGCACTCCGTCCTTAGAGAGGATTGACCTGAAATCAATGGAAACGGAAAATCAACTGACTCCTATGTAAAAGCATACAAATCTGGTTTGTTATTTGGAGGGTTGTGCCCATTGACTTGAATGGGAGCTTGTGTGCATTAGTGCCCGATTGGCTTTAAATGCATTTTAAAGCACAACCCCCTCACTGATCACATGCCAGCCCAAAGAGAAATTTTGATGGATCATACCATGCTTGAGCGATTATGCATCCCCCCCCCAGTTCTTGCGATATTTTATTAGACCAATATGTTATTCATCAGCTTTACTTTGCAGCGTACAGATGTAGCGCAATTCACCTTCCCTGCGACTCTGGGAAGATAACACCAGCGGCAGCTCCCCTGTGCCCACAACCGCTTTCCCCGCAGCCAGGTACTGCTGCAGTGTGTTACTCTGATATCCACAGCTGGATATTGCTGCAGTCTGTGCACACAGTGATACCCACAGCCGGATATTGCTGCAGTCTGTGCACACAGTGATGCCCACAGCCGGGTATTGCTGCAGTCTGTGCACACAGTGATACCCACAGCCGGATATTGCTGCAGTGTGTTACTCTGATATCCACAGCCGGGTATTGCTGCAGTCTGTGCACACAGTGATGCCCACAGCCGGATATTGCTGCAGTCTGTGCACACAGTGATACCCACAGCCGGATATTGCTGCAGTCTGTGCACACAGTGATACCCACAGCCGGGTATTGCTGCAGTCTGTGCACACAGTGATGCCCACAGCCGGATATTGCTGCAGTCTGTATCACACAGTGATACCCACAGCCGGGTATTGCTGCAGTCTGTGCACACAGTGATGCCCACAGCCGGATATTGCTGCAGTCTGTGCACACAGTGATACCCACAGCCGGGTATTGCTGCAGTCTGTGCACACAGTGATACCCACAGCCGGGTATTGCTGCAGTCTGTGCACACAGTGATGCCCACAGCCGGATATTGCTGCAGTCTGTGTCACACAGTGATACCCACAGCCGGGTATTGCTGCAGTCTGTGCACACAGTGATACCCACAGCCGGGTATTGCTGCAATCTGTGCACACAGTGATACCCACAGCCGGGTATTGCTGCAGTCTGTGCACACAGTGATGCCCACAGCCGGGTATTGCTGCAGTCTGTGCACACAGTGATACCAGGTTGTAGGGAAAGCACTATAACTGCACAAATATGGATTTAACAGGGTCCAAAGCTTAAATGGGTCAGTTCCTCCTAGAACCAAAGTTTACTGGTGACAGTAACATGTTTACGGGGTTACTGTACATCCGAGTGATTGATAGCTTTTTTCATTTAAAGCAAAATATGACACATTCATGTATATACAGATTTTTTATTTTAAAGTTGGTTTGTGAACATGGCAAGCTGAGACATGGGAAGGGGTTGGCATCTTCTAGGCTCCTTTTTATCTGAGGTCACTGTGTTCAACAAGAGTTTGCACATTGAAACCCCTCCCCATCAACCTCCCTACCTTTATAACCTGAGGCTGGGGCCATGGTACCGCTGAGCGAACTGACTGCCTTAAGGCAGTGTTCGCGTCCATGCTGGCGGAAGCGGGCGCGCGTCGCACAAGAAATCAGTTCAAACTGATTTCTTGGCATGACAGGCCGGTCACATGAGCGGTTCGCCCAATGAGGGCGAACCAGCTCCGTGACGTAACTGGCACGCCCCTTGACACGCCCACGGACGGCACGCGTACCATGGCCGAAAATCGCACCCGCTTCGAGTGGGTGACGTCATGGCGGCGCACGCCTCAGCATAGGCTAAGGCACCATGGCCCCAGCCTAATAGGGACAGGGCAGGATAAGTGTAGAGGAAACACCTTCACTGAAAGAAACAAAAAGTAGACAAATATTTACTTTAAGTATTTATTTATAGAAATGCTTTACCAGGAAGTAACACATTGAGAGTTACCTCTCGTTTTTAAGTATGTCCTGGTTATGTTTACACAATTAGATTGCTAATTTCTTGGCCAGCAACCACAGATTGCTCGTTTGTTGGCAGATATTACCGACTATATTTTGTGACCACTTCCTTAGGCTTTTAGTGCAAGCTTTGACAATAGAAGGTGCTGCACATCACCGCATATATAGTGTAATAAATAAAGTCAAGCGGGATTTTCGTCCAAAAATGGCCGCATCACACGATCTAGAATTATTCCCTTATTATTTTAAAATCAGTCAATATTTCTTTGCCACTTTGCACATTTCTAACATTATGCAAAAAGTGCAAATAAACGTTGCCCAATATAATAATTATTATGTATATTATTAAAACTGGTGATGCAGAGCTTTCTGCCATGAACGCTCCATGAAAAGTATGCCAATTGCTGTTGCTCTAGGACAGCGGTGCGCAAACTGTGGGGCGCGACCCCCAGGGGGGGCGCGACACTGCCGACGGGGGGCGCGGGGTTTACAGAGGCCCCGCGCGCTTCCCGAATGCACTTAAATTAAGTGCCGGGGGAGCTGCAGGGCCTCTGTAAACCTAACTTACCGTGGCTCCGGCGGCTTCCTCCCTGCGGCGCCATGGCAACGCGGCGTCAAAATGACGCTGCGAGGTCATGTGACGTCACGTTGCTATGGCAACGTGACGTCATTACGCCGGAGCGCGGGTAAGTTGGGGTTAGGGGGGGCGCGGGAGTGAGGGGACAGCCGTCAGGGGGGCGCAGGGAAAAAAGTTTGCGCCCCCCTGCTCTAGGACAAGGGTGAGCAACTTCAGTTCTCAAGGGCCACCAACAGGTCAGGTTTCAAAGGTATCCCTGCTTCAGCACAGGTGGCTCAATCAGAGGCTCAGGGCACAGTCGGACTGCACGACCTGTGCTGAAGCAGGGATATCCTTGAAACCCGACCTGTTTGTGGCCCATGAGGACTGGAGTTGCCCACCCCTGCACTAGGATCTCAGTCTGTTGCTACAATATGAATCCCAACTTGTACAGTGTAAGGCCGCGGTTATAGTTACCGCGACGGCACGCGCTGCCAATACAAACACCAAGATGTGCATAGTGCTCTGCGACCGCTACAGAATTCAGGAGAGACAATGAAATTGTCTCTCCAAGTGATGGCCAAGTGACGTCAGCGTCACGTGAAGCGGTTCAGCCAATGAGGCCGAACCGCTCGCGTGACGTCACGTGCCACACCTCCCTGTCTCCTGAAAATCTCCTGCAGCAGAGAGAGAAGCAGAGTTCACCGGTCGTGCTACGGCACGCGTGCGCCACGTGCCTTGTCGCTGGCTCGTGCGAGGTAACTATAAGCGCGAGACCTTAGTCTCCTGATCTTCAGTGGCTGCAGAGCTAGGGCTGGAGTGCACCAGACTGCTCTAAATGATCGAAGATAAAAAGCCTCTACCCATCGCAGTTCAATGAATATGACATGTCCAGCGCCCATTCTTTGCATCATTTCCCTGCCTAATGTAGGAATAAACACAGGGGACACAGATCAAATATCATGAGCCCGGCTTCTTCTGAAGGACCCAGAGCTGCTTAAGCAGGCAAGGGGTTAACTCGTAGGAAATGTAGGAGATAACCTCGTGGCAGCTCACTACTTACTTCAGGCGTTGTGTTCCTTTGCGCATGTCGACCACTATTTCCCAGTACCGTGGGCCTTTCACTTTAATCTGGTAATGCAAAGAGAAGTAAGACAACATCTTGAGATCAGGGTGAGCACTGGCGAATGTTACAATGAAAACACATTTTGTCATTAAAGCAGCAATACGGATTAAATAAAAAAATATATATATTTTTAATTACAGGATTGAAGCGGGGTGGGGGGGGGGGTTTCTTCTGAGCTGAACTGTGTTAATGTCAGCTCTGGGGACCCCCTGCTTCCACAGATACTTACCTCCATAAGGTGTGCCGGTATCTCTGCAGAGTTTAAAGGTCCAGGTCACACGGGCCAATAGGAAGCTGCACCGGATGACGTCACGGCTTCCTATTGGCCCATGTGATGCAGGACATTTAAATCCCTATGAGATAAAGGAACATAGTTTCTCTGCCTCCACGGATACCGGCTCCAGTACAGGAACTGAAAACTGCACTGATTGTTATTTAGAACAGAGTATATTCTTATATACAATATCTGTTGCCCTCCTCTCGAGAAGGAGCTCCCGGCAGGATAACGAGAGGAATACAATTGTTCCGGTGGACACTTCAATCCAGACTATTCTACATACTGATGTGCCTGATACCTACTTACTTTTGTAAGTGTTTTTAACCGTATTTCTTTTCATAAACCTGATCAGACTGCACTATGGGGTTTGTGCTTTTTTTTCTTTTCTTTTGTTTCTATAGTTCTTATCCGGACCAGAAGGTTGGATCCGTTCCAAGAAGCAGCATTTCGCATATACTGACTCAATTGGACTCCATTGTTTTTTATACACTGATCAACAGATGATATATGATTATTGAGGTTTTATATCATTGGGACTATTATACCTTGATCTTATTGTATTTTGTATATTCTGTAATCTCAGGTAAGAGTGCTAGCTGAACTTTGTACTGTACTACATATTATTATACATTATAAGGGATCTATCCCCTGGAATTCATATTATAATACACTATGTACAACATTAAAACTGTCAGCAGTTTTTTGTCTTATATGTCCTCTGATTCAAACTCAGTGTCTTTGTTTACATAATCAGTGTCTTTACTTGCTGAGCCACTGCTTCTGTTTTAAAAATTAGAGTAAAGCTACATATTCTAAAAAATTGGTATTAATCATAAACAATAAAGCTGCTGTTCAAATTAGGGCAAAGTTGAGATGAGCAGTAATATATTTAACATGCCAAAAAGATAATGCTCGTTTGCTTTCATTTACAACAGGCCCTCTGAATAAATGACCTTACTTGCTCTGCTCCGGTGATAAGAAACATATGTATGCATGTCTGCACCATGCCCGAGCACCGGTTATGCAAGAGACCCGGCTTGGGGAGTGAAGCAAAACCGTCAGTAAACTTCAGGTTGCAGCGGGACACATACAACATACCAGCGGGAGAACGGGGTGGGGCTCCCGTATTATTTCCCACGCTGGGGCAAGAACTTTGGCTACATCTGTACGTCAGAAGGGCAACTGACGTGAAGGCTCTCACGGCAGACACTGCACGTACATAGGACACAATAGGCCTATGACATTTTGTTTTCCTGGTCAACATTAGCGTATTTCAGACTATCGGCTTCCTGGCTATACAGTATTACACAACAATCTTACAGCAACACTTCACCTGTTTGAGCAGATGGAGCTCTGGCAGGAGGGTTGGTGCCATAAGTTCTTCAGTGGTTTCTTCATACCACTGAGTTCCCTTTGAATGAAAAATGAGAAGGTTAATTTAGTTAAACGTTTAGAGGCCAGTCACAGATCCTTGGAGATGATTAAGGGATGTGCATGCATTTTACAGCAGTCAAGAAATGCAACCACACAACCTATTTAGCAAACAAGTGATTTGTCCACACCGTGCTGGAACGGTTCTTGAATCCCTGTGAATAACCCTCGATTGCGGCCATTAAGATTATTTTAATAATTTACATTGTAAAATGCCGCTCGTTACAGTCATTTTTCAGATTTCAGTGAAATTCCCCTTCTGCTATCTATTTTTCCATAAGGAAGATACAGTGCTGCTATGCTAAATGAATGTATTAGTTCTCTATAATAGTATTTTCTCCAACAATGTAAGCGGTGCTGTACATATAATTTTGACGGGCACAATGACTCCTCAAAGACTTTACCATCTCATTTTGATGTGTGAAGCAAAAGGAGATTAAAGTGACTCGCTCAAGAACACACAAAGTGGAAACCGGGATTACCCACCTCAAAGGCAGTGTTTTTACCATCAAACTACTCCTATGGGCACCTTCTCTGGCTGAACATACATCTAAGACACGTGTATGCCACTGCTCATCATGTAAGCACAACGTGTGTGTTTGCAGATGTTGTGTATAACTACTGAAGTTACAGACTCTCCCCATTTGCCCTAATTCTTTTCACCTTACACGTGTGGCCGTTTGCATGTGGGCCCCTTTTACCTTGTATGTAACCTCCAGCAGCACATAACAGGGTGTGTTTGTATCCACGTCAACAGGCACCAGGAGCCTGGGCTCAGCGGCCAGCACGTAGAGATGGCGCAGAGCCTGCAGGTGATACCTGTTTACATAAAACACATGGGAGGGTGATGCGGAAACGCCTGTTCCAATATTTGCCAATTTACATTGAGAATCCACTTTATTTACACATGTTATGGGATAAACACTTGGGGATGTTACTGCTTAGAATTTTCCCAGCTCACGCATTTAACAGCAGGGTGTATTCTACCCTGAGACCACCCGCTTTCAATCTATGCGCAGGGTACACATTTATATATGTTTTTTTGAATACACCAAATGAAGCTCCATTTGTATTCTAACAACTATACTGTAATTATTTCATTACGCTTTGATTGCAGGGCATAGCGCCTTGTCGCTTGGTAAGGTAACAGGCATTGATCCATGATTAGCCGATTTGCTGCCAGAGTTCCCGGTAATGCATTGCGTTAGAGTGAAATTGCGGGGTTGTCTGACAGCAAATGGTGTTTTAGCAAGGCATTAATACTCAGGGAATCCCACGTGTGTGTCTCTTACCTGTTATCGGTGCTGTGGACGGGGAAGTGAGGATAAAGAGCACAAAGTAGGGCGGCTATTGAAGAATTTGATGTACTCAGAGAATACCTGCAAAATAAACAACAAAAACGAGGCAAAACATTTTAAACTGGGAAGCATATTTTGCTCTACACAACTCTGACCATACAGTCATTGACGGTTATAACACATTATGACTGCTGTGTGCATGCCAACAGTGCTCCAGGAGGAAGTTAATTGCGACCTAATTTGATGTGATTTTACCGTTTTTGCAAGCCCACTTTTCCAGATCTGGAGCCCTCCCTAAAATGTGCACAATTCACCGTTACTTAAGCATCTGGTGACATGTGGTCATTTTCTAGTAAAACTCAGTATGTAGTGTCTGGATCTCAAATTCTTGGACAACAGAACAGAGAACATTCTGGTGAGGTCAAAGGGGAAATCCTTTCTAAAGCTCCACTTCCACTTGATGACATATTGGGAAGGAAGTAAAAGCACTGAGACACGACACTGTACATAACGTGTTTTTCATAGTTTTGCAAGTTTATTAGCTTATAAAATGCATGCCCAAACTGACTCCAGAAAAGCATATATATTTACATTGTGTGTTGTGTGTGTGTGGTGTGTTGTGTGTGTGTGTTGTGTGTGTTGTGTGTGTGGGGGGTGTGTGTGTGTGGGGGGTGTGTGTGGGGGGTGTGTGTGGGGGGTGTGTGTGGTGTGTGTGTGTGTAGTATACGTACTGTTAAAAATAAAAAATCTATAGAATTAGTTTTAACTTTCTTTATTGAATTGGACAATTGCCAGAGCATAAAATCGACATAAAATAAATGCAGTTCTGGTAGTCAAGTGGGTATTTTCTGCATCGTGTCAGCTAAGTTCTCGATATGCTCATCCACGCACAGGTTTTTCGTATAACTTTAAGGGTGGTACTTTGTGTTAAATACATTATCTTTATTGTTTTGTGATGTTTATATTATTGTCATGTTGTGTATTTTCCCTACATGTTTTTCCCTTCGATTCATGCTGCAGATGGAACTGTGAGAATGTTATTGTGTTGACGCTTTGTGTTTTGTCCCCTTTGTGCGGATTGGTTTTGAGTCCGTGTTGGGTTTGCTTTTGTTTTGTATAAGAGTTGTCATGGTTCCCCTGCTTTGTGTGTGCTCCATTTTCTCCGCGCGTGTCTGACGTCAGAGGGGGCGTGTGTGCGTGGCGTTGTGACATTGTGACGTTGTGACGTTGTGACGTTTTTTAGTGTGAAACGTCACACAGGCAGATATAAAAAGAGACTGCAGGTATTGTTTGTTTACTCCTTGATAAAGTACCTTAGGGTACGAATCGCGTAGGAGAGTTTCTTGCACCTCCTTTTCAGTTATGTTGGATTAATTAAATAATTTTTTTAAATAACCTCCAGCGGCATGTTTTCAGAATTAGAACGGATTTTACAATGAAGTTTGTGCAGAGCGTGTAATAGAAAGATAATGGCAATAAAACAATTGTAGTCGTGGGAAAATGTCATCACAATGACACCCATCAGACAAGCAGTGCACAGAGATTAGATAACAGGAGGAATGGAAACCGGTCGTTAGTAACGTGTTAGCGAAACGGTCGTTTGAAAGCGGAACATTGTAATGAACAGTAACAAAAATGTACTTGGCTCAGCACCAAAAGATTGTTCATTTTTTTTTAAAATCAAAAATACATACAATTGCAATAACTCCTTCAATCTGTCATCCAGCTGAACATTACAGCGGTGGAACGCAGGGGTATGGAAACCAGACATAGCCAAGGTCAAGGCACCCGCTGACGCACATGATCAGAGTTTTCATAGGGTTCAATGGCAGCGATAATGCATAATATCCCACCGGAACACGCCAGCGGAGGCAAATCATTTTTACTACACCTGTACCACTACTTTTCCCATGTACAAATCTGGGACTACTTCTCCGTGTTTAGGTTTCTACCTCCTTCTCCGTTTGCTTATCTGACGAAATCTTTCCAATCTATTTTATTAGCACAAACAAATGTTTAAACTGGGTTCAAAAAGAGCCCTTTGGCCTAATGTTTACCACGTCTTCGACGTTGGTCACAGTAGCAATGCTTTTCTAAGGCGCTTCCTGTGGGTGTAGACGTTATTTACGTTAGGAGTGTCAGACTCACCTCCCCCCGCCCAGGAACAGCATCCCTAGGGTCATGTGGTGGGCCAGGTGAAACCCGTAGTTCATCTCCCCGCCCGTTTTCTTGTGCATGAAACGACACAGTTGCAGGACCCGCAGATTCCCAGAGCCAGACATGACCATGGAAAGAGACAACAGCACCACACTCAGGCAGGTCTCCAGGTTATAGTGACCCGTCTTGTAGGAGACACGAGAAGGGAGAAATGTCATTATTATCTCAACGCATTTATCTGAAACCGAAGCATAGGAGTTGTGCCTTTCGACAAGACAGACATGTACAGGCCTAGTTACGTCATGAAAACCGTCATTAGCGAGTATCATATACCATAGTGCAGGGGTGCGCAATCTTTTCCCCCCTGCTCGCACCCTCCCCCACCCCCCGTTACCCTGGCTCTGGAGTTCTGACGTCACGCGGCAGCAACGTGGCATTACGTGACCCTGCAGCGTCCTATGAAATCTCACGCCCCCCCGTTTGCACACCACTGGCATAGTGCACTGCACTAGATGGGTCATGAAAAGCATTGCAGATGTTTGCTTCACAGGACTTCCCCTCACATGAATGAATAGCACAAACGTGCTGCCTGAGCCATTTTAATAGAAGGTTGTGGTACCTTTTAAAAGGGCCAAACAGTAGGGTCCTTTGTGGTAGAAATTACTGTACAGAGTTTTTGAAACCTCACAGGTGCTTTAGGTGACCGCATTATACGTTATAATTTCAGGCACGAAGAACATTAATGGCCTCTTAAAACGGTATCACAACCTGCAACGCATCGGAGTGGCTGTTGTGTCTCCTACAGATGCAGCCAACATTATTACAACCCGTGGCGCGGTACCACGGATAAAATAGCACGATCGCCCGACCGCCTTCTCTCACGCGGATGATTAAAAACAAGGACCACTTCTCCTGGTGCGTTGTGCAGGTCCCGCTGCCGCGCGCCGCGGGCTGCAATAACGTCGGTTATATTTGTACTTCACCTCTAGGAATAAAAACACCACAATGCATTTTAAAGGGTCAGTAAGCGTTTGGCTTGATGGTATAAACATATCAAGTAACTTAAACCCCCACATACATTTTCTGTAATAATTCAGGGAAGAGTAAAAAAAAATAAACTTACTATGCTAGCAGCTTGAGCGGACAAACATTCAATGAAGTCCTTCGCAAATTTACACTGTAACATACATGTAAACATAAAAAATAAACACGTTATTGTAAAAAATGTCAATAAACAAAATGCTCATATTGAGCACAACTGTAATTGTACTACAAACAGAATATATACTGGGTGTATTACCAAGCAGTTAAATGCAGCCAAGTTTGCAGATCCGGCAAATCGAAAACCTAAAGCCAAGCAAGCTCCAGCGATTATGTAGACATGGGCTTGTCTGGAAAATAAATAAATAAATAAACATTGTATGCAAGTTACTGGGGGAAATAAACAACTTCACACGAATGATCAAACTTAATTGTAATAAGTTAAACTGACCTTATTACAAACTTTAACATGCGTATGCATGTATGCCATGTCAATGTTCTAGAGCAGGAGGGCTCAACCCCAGTCCTCAAGCCCCCCCAGCAGGTTATGTTTTCAGGATATCCCTGCTGCAGCACAGATGCATGAGCCACCTGTGCTGAAGCAGGGATATTCTGGAAACCTGACCTGTTCGGGGCGGGGCTTGAGAACTGGGGTTGAGCACTTCTGCTACTGTGGCATGTTATAAAAAAAAACCTGACAGCGGGGTTCAGAACATATGAAAATAAAGAAAACGAAGATTACAGTGTCACATTCCTCTTCCTTACAGCAGCAATCTCTTCTATTGATCTTGCCTAACCTGGTGCCCAGGTGCAGATTTGTGTTCTCCTGACACCCGGATACAACCCCCCCCCCCCCCCCCCCCCCCCCCCCCCCCAGTTCCGAAGATATTTGTGGGTTTTGTGTGCAGTTTTGACACACAACGAAAAAAACTACAAAAATGGTGGCGGGACTACAATCATTGGCTGTCGTAATTACCGGAAGCAAGCTGCAATATGATCTCATTTTCTAATAGCCACTGGAGGGAGTCCTGCCCAGGCGGCTAGATTGTTTCGCCAATTCGTCCAGTGGACCCCAAGTGTGCACCCCAGGCTCACCGCTCCGGAACGGGGCCATTGGTTTAGGTAACATTTAAATTGAAGATGGTGGCTTTCAAGAGAACCAACTTCATGTAAAATAAATACGACAAGGGATGTTGTAATAAAAGCGTAAGGTTGTTCCATGCATTAAGAATAATAAAAAAACATTTTAGGTGATGCAACCGTTTCATTCTCTGCCTCCTCCAACGTCTAGGTGACTTAGCGACCCTTTCTCTCCAAGAAGTGTTCATGGTACTTACGCCACGTTTCCAAGTTCAAAATCCTCGGACGTGGGGAGTTCGGTAGCATGAAGCTATGCTATTTTCTATGATGATCTACAAAATGAAAGTCGGTGTAAAATGCTGCACATCAAAAAGGATTGCACAATGAAAAAAAAACATTAAAAAAAAAGAAATATACAGTTCTGGATAACCCTTATAGACCCTCTTGACATCGCAGGCACAGGGAAAAAGAGGAACTCCATTGATGTCCCAGACACCCGGATAAAATAATTTGTCCAATATATAGGCTGCTGGTGTTGAGATGCAACCATAATCTGTGGATCATTGCCAAATGCCTTTCCACAAGGCTGAATGTCTCTATACCCTACTGAGGCACATTGCTGTTCACCCACTGAGAACTTGGCAGAATTTCATCCCATAAATAAGCATCTTGCAAGAGTCTTAAAATGAAAAGAAAAACAATAAAACAACTTGTTACCACCACATGTATTTCTAGAAAGCTGCCAGTAATTGTTTATGGCTGAGCCCACAAATGCTTAGCTACTAGAATGTTTTCAAATGCAAGAACATACACACACAACACACACCACACCACACACACACACCACACACACACACACACACACCACACACACCACACCACACCACACACACACACACACACCACCACACACACACACCACACACCACACACACACACACACAACACACCAGAAAATACCGTGTTATCAGTTCGATAGTGCAGAATAAATGAGTTCTTCAGTACAGTATTAGGTGATACCTGATATTCTTTTACACCGTTCCCTGGCTTCAAACACATTTAACACCCCTACCTATCTACAGTAAATATCTGCTGTTTTTTTCCCCCCTCTCTCTACACTGTTTTGCCATTGAAACCTTTGTATGTCAGTATTGCTTGACCTGAGAAGAGAGGATAACTCTCGAAAGCTTGTCCTGTGACTAAATTGTTGTCCAATAAAAAAGGTATCACTAATACGGAAGAACTCATTTATTCTGCACTATATACATATACATATACACAACACACACACACAATTGATTATATTTACTATCTTAGAATATAAATTGGTATTGGCTAAGATTGGGGCATGAAATCCCAGTTATTTTATTGTTTATAAAATGTTTTAGCAGGAAGTAATACATTGAAGTTACCTCCACTTTCAAGTATGTCCGGGGCAGAGAGTTATGATGACAGATACCTAGTTACATTAAGTGAGCAAGGTTATACATTATATACAGAGCATTGCATGCACAGTAAGAGATAATATATGTTATAGGCGTATGTACCAGTTACAGACCAGATTAAAATGTGAGACAGCTTTAGTTTTGAAAGAATTGGACTGGTTATGGTTATAGTCAGTGGTTGACAAATCACCAAAAATCTACATCAAAACTACCCCACAACAAAAAATCTACTCGCCCCCTAGTACCAAACTGTGCTGCTTGGGCCACTATTTACTACTCGCCCGGGGTTAAATTAAAAATCGCACTCGGCACCGGGCAGCAATGTATAGGTTTGTCGAACACTGGTTATAGTATAGGTTTCCTTTTTGTTTTTGGGGTAGTTGCAACATAAGCAATTAACGGGATAGGAAAAAAGTGATAAGAAAAAATAACCTCCATACCCTCAATAAAAGAAATTCGGGTTTTACAAAGTCAAGTAGGTACATCGTGTCAGGAGCTCGGAGCCAATCAGCAATTGACCTGAAAACAACAACACACAATCAAACATATACTGTACAACATTCAGGCATAACTCAAACACTTTGCTGCCAGAATGGGGCAGGACGGGGGCTCAAGCTTGTTATGAACTGTGGGAACCTATCTCCATCATTCTTTTCTGTACCCGTTTTGGTCCTAGAGAACTGTAGGTTTGTTATAAGTTGTGATACCTTGTAAAAAAGTATCGGTGTGAGTTCTTCATAGACCAATATGTACTGTAGTGTTGACGTCTTTTGGGGAAAAATAAATAAATATAAATAACACTTTTCTTCACATCCTACGTCTTTAGAAAGCTCAATTTCCAATTTACATATTTTTTCTAATCATTTTTGAGGGATCAAGAGGGGCATCCCTGAAATGTACAGTTTCCGATCATCACTGATTAATGTTCACATTTAAATGTGCTTCTGGTTAATAACGGTTATTGCAACACAGCCGTTCTTCATGATGTTCGAACTTTCCCAAACCTCAGAATTCTCTTCCTCACATGTAGTGGGTTCCCAAACTCATCGTCAAGAACCCCCAACAGGTCAGGTTTTAAGGATATCCCTGCTTCAGCACAGGTGGTTGTTAAAATTACTGAGCCACCTATGCTGAAGCAGGGATATCCTTAGAACCTGACTTGTTGGGGGTTCTTGAGGACTAGAGTTGGGAAACACTATTTTAACGAGTGCACTTTCCTACCTTCCGCAGTTTCATTGTCCCGAGTAGTAACGTTACCTGTTGTTGGTTTTTAAGTAGATCATGGCTAATGCCAGCGTGGCCCCAGGGCATGTGACATCTACGTTTATAGTGTCTCCTTCCTGTAAAAGTGTGATTATTTTAACCAGTAGGAAACAAATCCAGGGAAACAATGTTACTAATATCACTAAATAACGCAGGCGAAATCAAACGGCAGCAGAAAATAAACACTCAGAATGAAAGTTGTAAAAAAACAAAAACCCCGAAACACTGGCAATGTTTGTATGCCCTTATAAATATATGTACACATGCACACACATTACAATATGTAAATATAAAATACACGTGTACACGCGCACGCACTTTTCAGAGTCTAATAAGGCACTTGATTATGGGAAAGACATAGAAAAGGTAATGATGACGTTCACCGCAGTAGGAACACTCAATAAATCGAATTCCAAAGCTAAACAATACAGAGGGCACAGGCCTATAGCAAAACTATATTTATTCATTCTTTCATTCGTCTCAATTCCCAAGGGAACTTCTTGAGAAATGTACTTGAGAAAGATTCCAATAGGAATTGAAACATTTAATCAATAAATGAGATATACGGTATATATATATATATATTAATATATATATTAAAGAATTGTGGGCACATTCACATGTCTTAGACAGGTCTGCAACCCTGCCTTTCAACCATTATCACCTAGCATACAGTGCTCCCACTGCAGCAAAGGATTCTGGGATTTGGTGGAGGTTTTTTTGTTGCCTTTCACCCACCATAACTTAAAAAAAAACCACACACACACACTTTTCCCCCCTTTATACACAGAAGAGCAGCCATCGCACCATATTTAGGGTTCAGAGAGGTGCTCTCATGTCTTTATGGGTATATAGCTAGCAGGGAACCAGCACACTCGACTTTTCAAGCAAGGATGTGGATTTTTCAGTCCTCAATCTTGATGAAGGTCCCATTGGGAACCAAATTGTCAACCCCACACAATAAACGTTTTGGTTTTGAAGGCGAATGTGTGCTAGTTCCTGCACACGTTTTTCATAAGAACTGCATAAATAAATGGCACTGAATGCGCATTGCCAGGAGGGCTTCTAAAATGGCGTGGTCAAGCCGGTGAATGATTACCTTGATCTGATAACTTGGGGACTTGTGTTTTTCTCTGTTCACCCCAACATGTGAGCGCTTGTGACCTCCGACCATGTACTGGTAAAGCTGCTCTGGAACATTGAGGTCAGACATGCCAATCAGGTTACTACCATGCTGCAAGAAAAGAAACAAACAAATAGTCATGCACAGAGAAAACTATCCTAAGCAACTCATTAAAGCTATAGAGACTAATATTGAATATGCTGGTTAAACTGGAAATCCATACAGTATTCATGTAGGATGCAGTTATATGTTTGTTATTTAGGGTGTAATTCTATATACAGTAGTCTGAAGTGGTCATTCGGAATGTTCTTGGTAGAAATCCCTCCCTTTACATGGATGGGGATTTTCGATAGACCCAAACAGCCACTTCAGAGTAAGGTCTTAAAATGTGCTACAGTACCACTTTGGCTATAAAACATCACCAACATTGCCCCATGTAGAGTTTAGAGAACTGAATCTCCTGAGTGGTGCTACAAAAATCGCTATGAGTATTATGTGTCAAAAGCAGGAAAGAGACATATCAATCCATAAAGACAATAGATGGATCAGACTCACTGCGTATCAGTCTGTGTAATCTGTGCTGTTGCAGTCACTGAGGCGCTGAATCGGAGATATGAGCCTGCGGGAAAGGAACCGAACACCGCAGCCCCGCCGTTTTGAGCAGCGCAGCAGGTAGGTTTAAACTAACCCGCAGCTCTAGATCCAAGCTGGTATCACAGCATGTCAAAGTTTAAATGTCCATAATCCCCTGAACGCGTAGTCAGCTCAATGACAGGCAACAGGTTGTGTACTCACGGAGCCATGATGCTTGTATCTGCAGATCTTTAGATCCTGTTGTGCGTCCCGCTGGGAAGCGGTGATGAGTAGAAAGAGAGAGCAAGGGAGCACAGCGAATTTTATTTTGAATTTGATTTTATTTTTCACGATCCTGCCTCCAGTTCTCTAAATTCGCTGTGCTCCCTTGCTCTCTCTTTTTCTACTCAACATTTTACCATTGAAGATTCACCCCTTATCTCTGTTCCTTACACTAATCATGTCAATAAAAATAAAGCAGAGTGGCTTGGGAATGAACAGCCAGTAAGGTCTTACCCCAAGACAAACCATGCCCAAAGCCAGCCCAGCTACTAGGGAATACGACTCTCTATCAGTGCAATACTCCATCTCAGGTCCCGGGGGGCGGCCTAGAATCCAATCAGAAAACAAAAAAGTTCAATAAAAGCATACAGAGGCTAATCTACATGAAAGTTAAAAACTATGGAGGTTGCAAAGGACATTTTGCATAATTTATGATATATACTGTGTACATACATCAACACATCACACATGAATCATTTTTGGGACACAAGAAGACGATCCTCGTATAATAAGTGTGCTGTGTATCTTCTACCTACAGATAGGCCTCGGTTATCCGACACAATGTGTTACTCAAAATGGCGTTGGATAGTGAAACGTTGTAAAGCGAAACACGCTTTCCCATAGGAACACTGTTTAAATGAACACTGTTTAAATACACTGTTTATGTGTATATAATATATATAATATATATATATAATATATTGTATAGTATAATATTATATAATATATATTATATACACAAACAACGTTGCAAAGCGTCGTAAGAGCGTTGGATAAGCCGTGTTGGCGTTGGATAAATGAACATAGGTATGCATTGCATAGCGTTGGATAAGCCATTCGTTGTAAAACGAAGCGTTGTAAAACGAGGACTGCCTGTATACTATTTAAAGCAGCAGCTCTGGGAAGCCCCATTTTCTGAGATACCTGTAACAGTAGTGCTGGTACTTCCTGATATTTAAATCCCCCACGTCATGCGGGCTAACAGCCAACAGATGATGGCCCACATGACTCGTAAGAGTTAAACTGCTGTATTTCTTCCCTTTGAGGGGACAGGAACGTGTTCCTTTAACGGTATCTCAGGAACAAGGGGATTCAGCTCCAAAAAGGGACCGGTTTAATGATGCAGTTCCCCCAAAATGATCTTGAAATTGAGCTCAGTGTTATGCCCTTTGCAGTTGAATACTAACCTTATTCATTTCTTTTAATATCCATGTTATTTTAAATGGCCCAAAGACTGCGATAGATGGCGATTTCTGTTTATTCCAACGTGTTCCACCCCACCAGGAAGCGCAGTGCTGGTTTTGCAGAATACTAAATGGGTGTTATGCTCTGAAGTGTGTTTGTGCTGAAACATTTTCTAAGGGGACATCTCGATTGGTTGGAAGTATTTTCACTAGATTAGATATTATTTCCAGCGGTTGATCACTTCATGAATCAAACATAGATCACCATTCACTTTGTGGGATATTAAATTGGGTGACTTTCCTTTAGTGCACTTTATTAGTGCTTGAATAGCGGTCGACACCAACATATTCTAGAGCATAACCCCCCCCCACCCCCCCAAAGGGCCTCATCAGTGAAGCAGTTTTATAGTGAGCTTAAGAAAGTTCTTTGAAGTCTAACACAGTGAGAGGGGCTTAGAAGCAATTTTAATTTTGTTTCTGGGCGCATTTGCTCTGCTCAGTGATTTTTATATGATGTGTTTTTTTAACTAAAATTTGTTAGTTTGAAACCTAAATTAAATAAACAGCTGAAAACAGATGCCTCTGCATACGGGGAGAAAAACTTAAAAAAAATTTTTTAACATGCATTGAGAACGCCAATATACCCCATATGTCCAAAATATACATGGCAGTGTCAAAACCATCTTACCTATTTCTGCTAGCAGAACTTCTGCAATGTGTCGGTGTGCAGTCCCCTGGTAAACCAGCCCTATTCCAATCACAGCGGCCACCTGCACATTGTGTGGGACATCCAACTCAGTTGAAGTTGGCGGCAGAAGAGCAGGGATGTGAATGCTAAGAAGCCGTGTAATTGAAATGTCCATTGTACCAAGTTTTGCAGCTGAAACACCCAGCAGGAGTCCGATGCTTGTCATCTCATGGCCCTATTCCATATCAAGTTGCAAAAGCAGCAGAAGGCAAAAAACAAAAGGCAAATAATTACAGTGAGGCCGGGACAGCCTGTCTACAGTCAAAGGATGCTCCGAATGGTGGTAACTATTAGTGGAGATAAAATAAATGTTAAGGTTGAACTCTATAACACCTGAAACTAAACTATTTGGAAAAGGAACATACTGTATGTAACTGATGGGATCTAGAGACTGAAGATTTTATTGTCTGGATTGAAGTTCAGAATTAACGGTGCAATCTTGATAAATGGTTTTCAAACTGTGGTCCTTGGAGACTTTATTGATGACTCCCAAAGGCCTTGAAAATTCCCTTCAATCAGCTGTCGCCTACAATCAATGGCCCGTATTCGGTAAGCTGTGATAGCGGTGACTTCAATGGGGCTATCAGTGCGCTCGCATCAGATCTGCACGATCACAGTTAAAAGAATAAGGGCCAAAGCCTAGAAGAGCACTGTGAAAATATTGATTTTGAAGGCTGCTGTTCAGATACAGGGTCAATATATTCGAATGATATAGTACATAGAAATACAATGTTCAACAGATCTAATTGTTGGTCCTCCAAACAATTCTGAACATGGAATTGCTCTGGGACGCGGGACTGTGAGAATTCCTGCTCTAGATAAATCGTAAGAACACTTACATGGAACTGGCGTGTGCAGCAAATGAACCATTATGAGCTCTGAAATCTTCCATCCCAATGTAAAAAACTTAAACTGGTTGATTTTATTCAAATGATCCAGACCCAAATAAGCATCCTAATGTGTTCTCCAACAGGGAATACCTAGTTATGGAGTCAGACAACATTTGTATACACCAGCCTGCCCGAAGTGCTGATGGGCGTATGTGCTTTATTACAGCAGTAACTGGGAGAGTCACAGCAGTCTCTAAAGAAGATTGTACTGATGGAGCATGCACTGGGCTAAGTAAAACTTAACATTTATTGAAAATGTACAAAATGAAGGTAAACGGTGAAATAATAATAAAACAACAACATAAATGTGTCGACAAACAACGGTGCGCAGACTAAAAAACAAGAAAGGAAAAGCAGGCAATAGGTTATCTAATAAGAGTAACCCGAATAATGATGGTGGAATAGTGGAGGGGCAATTAGTCTTGCCGTGAGTTACTACTGGAGACAAGATCCCTCTTATATAACAATAATAAAAAATGAATTCTAGTGGATGCAGTGATCCACTAAAGGGAGCACTGGTGGCGAGTGTTAAAGCAATCATAAGGGTATCCCCAGTATAGCGGATATTGAGTAAGAGCTGCCATCGTAGATAATATGCATTATTAAACTCAAAATAGACACCTATGGTCTCAAGTAATTGGAAATAAACTTAAGTCCAAATTGTTGCTGAATTTGCTAGCATAAAAACTTCAGTATTTATATTGGTAGTTTTAATCCATTAAACAGTTCACTGCCACTAGATAATTTTACAAACCACAAAATAGTCAGTTTTGTAGCATCAAGATGTGTCTCGCCCTGGAAAGAAAGCCTCACCTTGGTGAGGTAGTCGTGTATGTTCAGAGTGGCCAACTTAGTAAGGTGCCCATTTAAGCCCAGTGCCATGAGAAAACCTGCATACTCGTTAGCCAGCTCAGCGTTTTTGGGTTTGTTGTAAACGATCCAAGCCGAGTCTATCTGGGAAGCAGGGGCTATTTTCAGGCCCGCAGCCACTCCGTTGTGGAAGCTGGCCCAGCAACCCATGTTCGGAGGCACGTCAATGTTTCCACTATTGAGATCCACGGTTGTGTTTCTTGGAGGCGCTCGACCTGATCATGAACAAGAAAAAACTTCAACTCTCTTATATTTCTGCTGTTCATAGAGTATGTGTACAGGAACTTCGGAATGAAAAAGGATATGGAAAATGAGTACACATTGAAAGGCCATCCCCATATCAACAAGTATACACACTATTGATTCTAGCACCAGGTAAACCCATGGAGGGGAAATCGAGAGATATGATCAACACTGTTATACTTTAATTCTGCAAGTCATTTATAAGATCACTCAAACATCTCTCTGTAGTCAATATTTTGTTTTAAGACAGGGGTGCGCAAAGTGGGGGGCGGCCGCCCCTGATTCGCTGAGGGGGGCGCGGGGTTTACAGAGGCCCCGCGTGCTTCCCGAAGGCATTTAAAATTAATACCGGAGGAGCTGCAAGGCCTCTGTAAACTTCTCCTTACCTTGGTTCAGACACTCCTGGTGACGTGTCGCCATGGCAACGTGACGTCAAATGACGCTGCAGGGTCACGTGACGTCGCATTGCCGTGGCAACGTGATGTCATGGCGCCAGAATCAAGGTAAGCAGGGGGGTGGGGTGCGAGGAGAGGGGGACTGCCGGCAGGGGGGGGGGGGGGGGGCTGGGAAAAAAGTGTGCGTTCCCCTTGGTTTAAGAAATGTAATAGTAGAGCACACATACGCCCTCACCTTATTATCCAAATACAAGCCTACCTGTGAGGTTCAGCTTAGGAATTGGCAGTGGTTCCGTTGGAACAGGGTGGTAGGAAAACAATGTGAACATCCCACGTCCCAAAGGCAGGGCCATGGTCCTCTGACACAGCTGCAACAGCCTATCAAGAGAGGGTGAAAATACACGAGCAGTGCTACACAACAGGAATATTACAGACATGTACACAGGACAAAGTCTAAAGTCATTACTGGGTGCTAGTGTCAATACTAGCTATCTGGATGGCACATACATTTTGCACAGCTGTCAATGCTGAACGCTGCTAATCAACATTGTACCATTAAATAAACAAAGCTATTGCACCAAAACAATTGACATTATTATATGAGCAGAAATAAAATCTGTGTTTTGGGCTGCGCCAAAAGACAGTTTAAAATTCGAGGTCTATCCATGGTGGACGTGTAAAGATTATATCTTTATATCTATATTATATCTAATTAACAACTACTTGGTATGTGTCTCTGAGTTGATTAGGCAAACCCCTCCCTTAATTGTTAGTCAAGTTGATGTGTTCAGAGTATTTAAGGCTATTTTGGCTGAGTGTAACATCAAAAGTGTCCCATATAAAGTGTCTGTGGAGTTAATTTGAGTTTAAATTGGAGGTGAAGATTACAGGAAGATCTGGACTCTTCACCACAACAACAACAACAACTCTGCAGCTGTGAGAACTTCATGCTCTGATAGTTTGTACTCTTCCTATCCTCCAATACCTGGGAAGTCTCTCCTCCTGCATCTCACTATCCCTCCCTATTGTATTTTCTGTTTACTGTTGTCTCACTGCTTTGTTAACTTTTCTGTTCTGTCCAACTTCCCCACTCCCCTCCTATCCACATTTCTTCTTTTCTCCTCCCCCCCACCTATGCCTGTGCCCATACACTGCACCATTATCTATACACCTCTTTCCCAACAACTTGTTTACCCCTCAATAAAAAGCACCCCCACAAATCCTCTATTCAAACCCTCTATCTACTCCTTCCTGCTGCTGGGGATATCTCTCCTAATCCTGGACCCAGCCCAACCTGCTAATGGTGTTAACCTATCTACTGACTAACCTTAAAACTTACCCCGCAAATCAAGCTTCACAATAGCCTGGACTCATGGCTACTGTCTCACACCCAGTCACTCGTACCAACCATTGTGGCCAAGCACTGCCATCTACAGCACTTTTTCCCTTACCTGCTGTCTCTTTAAGTCTCCCAACATACCACTTAGATTGTAAGCTCTTCGGGGCAGGTATTTCCTTTCCTACTGTGTGACTTTGCTGAACTTATTGTATTATTATAATTCCCTGTACTGTATTCTTTGTGAAGCGCTGAGTACATACATACATACATACATACATACATACATACATACATACATACATACATACATACAAGATGCTAGTTTAGAATGGGCTTTGGAAATCTGACCTTGATAACTAATGCATGACAGAAAGCCACATAAGCTGCTCGCGTTCAGCTCATGGTGAAATTGCTTGGAAGGCTTCCAGTGGACATTTTAAAAGTAACCGCTATATGCGAAGTAAGAAAAACCTGCATGCCAGGGATGTCAGTGCTGATGTTTAACATCGAGAGACTAAATTGAACCAGCTACCTGTTCTCTTTCTCCTCTATATACTCGTGGTCGCTCACTTCAGGCATTTGGACGACGTTCACTCGGACCGGATGGGAACTTTGAAGGAGCCGGCGCACTTCCTGCACACGCAAGTCTTCGCTCCAGATCAGCGACATGACTTCCTGATTCAAATCATTCATCCCATCATCTTCCTCCTCAGCTTCCCCTGCAGGGGGCGCATCAGTCAAGGGCACCTGTGCCATGGACTTAAATAAAAGATATACAGAGCTTAATGGAGGGTATTCCCGTGAGAGGACAACTCCACTATTAAAGCCCAGTCAAACACAAAGTCCCACTGCTGGATATTTCCAACTGTAGAGACCTTAGGCATGTTCTATAGTGCTGGGTGCGCGCTACGCTGGCGCACGGAATTTTAGTTGGCTGACGTTAGTCAGCCTTTCTATAATGGCGCCGCGCGCGCACGGCAGGGAGCGGGGAGCCGACAGACAGCGGCGAAGACGCTACGGGCGCCGTGTGTGTGTGTGTGTGTGTGTATATATGTATGTGTGTGTGTGTGTGTGTATGTGTATGTGTATGTGTATGTGTATGTGTGTGTGTGTGTGTATGACACACAAAAATGAATACCGCATCAAACAACCAATAAATACATGTACTGTCTAAACCAAAACAGAGAATAACTGAAAATAACAGAAAGACATCTGATTGGCGGTGCTGGAGGAATAGAATAGATATAGAGAAACAGAAAAAGAAACCTCACAAAAAGCACTCAGACTAATATTGCAAAGAATAATGATAATAAATTTATTGAATCAAAATATAAAGGAAAACAAAAAACAGCTGAACTGAAACCCTAACTGACTGGACTCAAAAATATATATTAATGGACAGAAAAAAATAAAGAAAATGGGATTAACTCATAAAACATAAATAAATGGAGAAAAAAAATATAAAAAGTATAAACTAAACCTCAATAAATGAAACCACTATGGGGACCAAGTACCCATAGTGATCAACAACCGGACGGTCAGATAATGAGGAGATGGTATAAAGAAAAACAAAAAAACAATAAAGACAAATGCCCTAATCTCCATAAAGAAATATGAGGTGAAAAGCCACCAGGAAAAATATAATCATAACACAGATAATCATACTAAGCTAGCATGACTCAGGTATAGGGTACTGTAATAGATTGACCTGTTAACATGCACCAACATATATAACATATATACATAAGAAAAATAAGCATGTGTATGTATGTATGTATGTATGTATGTATGTATGTATGTATGTATGTGTATGTATGTGTGTATGTATGTGTGTATGTATTTGTGTGTCTGCACACATTTAATAAATATTTAATTTTTACCAATGTTTTTTTTAAATAAATAATAAATTACACATACATACACACACATATATACACACACACATATATATACACACACACAGTGTACCTTCACAGCTCTCAGACACGTTCTATAGTATACATACAAAAAGCATGCGGCACGTGCAAGCGCTTTCGCATAGGCACGGACGGCCGCACGCAGTATAGAGCAGGCCTTACACAGTCATGAACGCAGATTGGGGGAAGGTTGGAACCTCTGATGTGGATCGCGTTGGGTTGACAATCATTCTGGATTGTTATTTATACACATTTATTGCAATTTTGACCGTATTTCAAAATCAGTAGCGTGAACACAATATGTCAAGACGCGTCCTCTTCATATCCCATGTCATATGGCATGCAATTTAAAACGGTATGCAAATACAATAATGGCTGAATTTCAGCAAATTAGAATCATTATGGCCATGACTAAACACAATTTTAAAAGGATTTAGTACATTGCAATTGTATCCTCAACACTGTACTCCAATGATCCTGGGTATGTATCACAGGTGAGAAAAGATCATAATTTGTGACGTCCTAGTAAAGACGAACGAGGGCAACATTTTAAAGCCAGGGCTACTCAGTGACCCCAAATAAAAGTGTTTGTCTACTGATGAAATAACTTTACCTTAATGTATATTTTTTATTTATAGTTGATTTATCACAAATATTATTTTTCTTCATTTCATATTGAAAGGCCCTGTTTTCTAGGTAACACATATACAGAAAGCAAAGTCCCTGGACGTGTCATTGCTTGATACAAACTTACAGATTTAGCTTTTGGTATGTTCCCCTCACAGGCTTGTTTGGAGAGGTCCTGACGCCCTATCAGAAGGCAGACAGCTTCCGGCCAATCAGAAGCAGGCTGTTCGCGGCACTGATAGATAGCATGTCTGATAGGAAGAGCAACTCCAAAGGGCAGAGATTCCAAGTCTCGCAGGGTAAAACCTTATGTTCAAACAGGGGGGAAAACATTGTATGAGGTCAACACAATCGTGCCGAGATAGTTATAGGCCCATCGGCGGTGTCACATTAAAACCACGTTTTCAAACACTTGCAGACTTTGAAACTAGGATTGGGCTAAAATTAAGTGTTTAACAAGAGGAGAGGTCTAAATTTCAGAGCCAGAGATGTAAAATAAAAAAAGTAGGGCGAAATCAACAAAAATATCGAAAAGAAAAACACAAAACTTAATGTGTTACCCAAACATCCAACAACAGCAGGCAAAGTATCCTCACCGGGGAGAAAAGACAGCGGTCACGGCCGCACAGCAAATGAACAAGGCTGGACTGTGCTATAAAAAATCTTTATTATGCCATGGGTATTTAAAAAGAGAGAGAGGGAAGCACCCCCCGCAACGCTAACGCGTTTCAGCCACAAAGGGCCTTTCTCAAAGAGTGAACATTACCTGTTGCTGTGTCGACTGAAATACAAGCCCACCCGGAAGTGACATCACACTCAGGTGCTAGCAGTGACTCCCATGATGGACAAAGGGAGTTTGCTCACCTGGTGAGTGTAACCACACCCGTAATGAGCTCCTACCAGAAGTCAAAGCAGAAAATGGTAAATACATTGCCAGTGAAAAAACAATTTGTCACATCAGATGTTTATGTCACTAATTGCAACAACCACAATAAACCTTACAGGGAGGTGAGGTGACAATACTATTTACCAAATGGTATTCTAGTAACCTCTACCTGCTACGGTAATAAAACAAATTAAAATATGTATGAAATTAAATCAATGCAAAAGATGCATTGATTGATTAAAATCAAGTAATAGCGGTGGGGATAAATTGTGTGAAACATTACAATTTAAACAATAATTAGAATTACCTTACATTCATGCAATTCTGAAGAGACTACAGAATAAAGTCAAGTGGATACATCTAACCCAAATATTATTTAGGACACAATGTATATACACTTATAACAATTTTGGTTGCTTTGTTGCCAATCATATAAATATTACGGAACTTGAAGTATGATTTTACTGACAATTTTTTCAGATCATCACAACGTTCAGTGAGGTCAATGCAAGGAAATAATAAGATGAAAACAGACAATGGAAATAATAACAATAAATGCACAATAATATCCAACAAATGTTGAACAATGAAAATGCAAACAACAAGATGAATTGTTTCCTAACATTATTACCCAGTATTTGTTTGAACATACCGATCATAAACAAAAACTTATCTTCATCTAGTTATCAATTAGTGGTTTACTATTCAAAATATGAAAAACGAAAACCACAGAAAAGCTTATTAAGATTTTGTCTAGCTAGTCATATTATCTTAATGAATAAAGACCTAGGTATTAATAATACATGGTAGATTTCAAATTGATCAATAATCCTCTCTTTTAAAAAAATAATCAATACTCAAATATTTATATATATGCTTTTATAAGTTGATTTGATTTACAAAGATATTATAACAGAACAAGAACAAAAGGAGCAGCAACTGATTTTTACGGAACAGGGGTTGCCAGGGAGGAGAGAAAAAAACTTAAAGAAAGTGTTTTATCTCCCAGTCTATATTAATTCCTTTTGGTGACATGGTGTCCATAGTGAATATCCAGAACATCTCCTTTTGATTAAGGATGTTCTGTCGGTCACCTCGTCTGACAGGGGGTGGGATATGGTCTATCCCACTGAATGTTAACAAATCCAGTTTGCCCATTGGGCATTCTAAAAAATGTCTTTCCACTGGCAATCTCTGATCTCCATTCTTTATGCTTCTAATGTGTTCCATTATTCGATTCTTTAGTGGGCTTATTGTTCTTCCTATGTAGCTCTTGCCACAACCACATGTTAGGATGTAAATTACGAAATTGGTGTTACATGTGATAAAGCTCTTAAGTTTTATTTTATCCTTGTTAACCCTAGAGTGTATTACTTTAATGGGTTTGGCAAAAGTACATACCCTGCAAAAACCACATTTGAAGAAACCCACAGGTGGAGTGAAACCTTTAGTTTTTTGCAAAGGATTGATGAACAAGCTAGGTGAGACATAACTTGCTAATGATTGGCAACAAAGCAACCAAAATTGTTATAAGTGTATATACATTGTGTCCTAAATAATATTTGGGTTAGATGTATCCACTTGACTTTATTCTGTAGTCTGTTCAGAATTGCATGAATGTAAGGTAATTCTAATTATTGTTTAAATTGTAATGTTTCACACAATTTATCCCCCCGCTATTACTTGATTTTAATCAATCAATGCATCTTTTGCATTGATTTAATTTCATACATATTTTAATTTGTTTTATTACCGTAGCAGGTAGAGGTTAATAGAATACCATTTGGTAAATAGTATTGTCACCTCACCTCCCTGTAAGGTTTATTGTGGTTGTTGCAATTAGTGACAAACATCTGACGTAACAAATTGTTTTTTCACTGGCAATGTATTTGCCATTTTCTGCTTTGACTTCTGGTAGGAGCTCATTACGGGTGCGGTTACACTCACCAGGTGAGCAAACTCCCTTTGTCCATCATGGGAGTCACTGCTAGCACCTGAGTGTGATGTCACTTCCGGGTGGGCTTGTATTTCAGTCGACACAGCAGCAGGTAATGTTCACTCTTTGAGAAAGGCCCTTTGTGGCTGAAACGCGTTAGAGTTGCGGGGGGTGCTTCCCTCTCTCTCTTTTTAAATACCCATGGCATAATAAAGATTTTTTATAGCACAGTCCAGCCTTGTTCATTTGCTGTGCGGCCGTGACCGCTGTCTTTTCTCCCCGGTGAGGATACTTTGCCTGCTATTTCCACTACACAGCTTGGAGCACGCCGCAGACGGACGGACTTTAAAGATTCCAGTGAGTTATTGATTTTTATTTGTTACTTCATTGCGGAGTCCCCAGGTGTTGTGGTTCATATTGTGCGAGACTCAAGGGGTCTGGGAGGGTCCACGGACTTCCCCCAGACATCCCCAGATAGTCACTGCCAGACCACAGCCCAAATAGGGGTTATTAATCTCTCTATACTCTGCCCCTCTGGACACAGCAGTATTTTTTTCAACTAAGTGGTTTAAAGCCCTGCAGCACTGGCTTATTGAGGGGTGAATGTCCCTCAATGTTCTCTTTATCCCACAACAGCAGATTAGGACTCCTTTTGTTATGCATTTTGCTAAACTGGGCAATAACATCTATTCAGTTTTTTTTTTAATCTGTCATTTTTTATTTGGAGTTGCACCCTTAGGCAGAGATTATACTACCTACGCGGCTGCGCTTGAATGAGCGTGCGCGCACTCCTGGAGATTGCGGAGGTGATGCAGGGGTGTGGCGGGGGCGTCATGAAGCTGGTTCGCGCTCATTGCCTGAACCAGCTCCCGTGATGCTGACAACACGCGGCAGCCGCCTGAAAAGACACATTTTTTTGTCTCTACAAATAGCTGCCGCGTCAACACGCTACATCGCTCGCAGGCGCACAGGCACTTGGCTAACTGCAATAGCCAACTACGGAAGAGTGCTTGACGAGTGCACGCACGTAGCGACTCCGCGACTAGAAGCTCGGCCTTACAGGCTGTACAGGAAGCAGCTCACGAGTTTTACTGTTGTTTCGTCCACAAACCCTCACTAAAATAGCAGATTCCATTACCTAATTGGCCAGAAACTCTTTTCTCTTGTGACCTAACAGGAGGTTAAAGCAAAAGTTTTTCCAATAGCAGCAATTCTCAAATCTCTTAGGAGACCACCGGACACACCAGATTTTAGAAATAAGATTTGCACTTTCAGACAGGTGAATCCATCTTATTTACATCTGAATCAAATGTTGGGTGGTTGCCTCAGAAGTCCGCTGTGGCTCAGCGCCCTGTGGGGACATTTGAGAGCCAGTGCCACAGATAATAAATTCTATCTATTGTAAAGACTGATCGCTAAAGTATGAACTAATGGAAAGCCGGAAATATACAATTAACGGTGACCGTTTCGCCCCTGAGGAACATTTGGCCACGGCCGTTTAGCCCCTGAGGTAGAGGTTACGGTTTACATTGTTTAGGGTTAGGGGTCTCAAGGGTGAAGGCAAGGGTTTAGGGGTTAAGGTAGAGATTACTTAGGGCGGAGAACTGTCCCGGCGGTGAAATGGCCGCTGCCAATTGTCCTAAATACTGGAAAACTGTTGAGTTTCTACTCCTAATGCCTCATTTTTGACCCCACAAAAAAGTTGCAACATCCATATTGATTTATTTTTTTAAAGAGTTCTTACCTATATCAGTCATCCAGACCACTAGCTTTTCAGACAGGCTGGTAACCGAGGTGCCAGGCTTTAAGCTGAACCTGGCAATGGGAAGCAACAGCGACATCAACACACAATTTAATCCACGCCATGTGCTGAATGCCACTTGAGAACTGAGTGTTACAGATGTAGCAGACATTATTGCGTCTGTAATTGTGCAGTACGGCACTACGTTTGCACAATGCTGCAACTGCCCGCTCTATTTATTTAAATTGAACGGCGGCAAACCGTACAATAAAACTTGCGACAACGGTAACACATTGTCGTGCGATAACTGTAGCAATAGCGTCTGCTAGATCTGTACAGCGAAAAGTCTTCAGAAGACTAAAATATATATATAAAAAATAAATAAAAGCAGAAATACCTCCTATCCTCTTTATGCTGCTGTTTCCGGTGCCCTGCAAATAAAAACAAAGACATCACACATTTGCTAATGTGTTTAACATTTGCATATTGGTCTGCAGCTTGCGGTTATAAAGGAATGTTCTATTTACCTGCACTTATTTTGGACAGGTACTTTGATGGCTCATCTAGTACAGCTTTCTCATCTCCAAGTATGTACAAAGCAACACTCTATGTTGGGGGGTGGAGGGGGAAATACATACATATGAATATTGATTTAAAGAAGTGAACTGAATTCATGATATGGTCTGTAATGTTTAGATACATTGTACACGTGCCTTGATAAGTGTTTCAAGTGTCTGGACAGCAGGACGGACTGACCAATTTAATGATATCTTATTCAAATCAGCTAAGTTAACTCTTGAGGAACGATAACTGGAGACTAGATTCCCTGCTGAAAGCCGTGTGTTCACAATAGAGACACAGGTATATGCAAAGATGTTACCAGCACTACGAGCTTGCTCCTTTCACAAATCCTAGGCAGGTACGGGTATGCTGGAGCCTCTTCTCCTTTAAGACAAAAACTTAACCAATGGTAGATGCTCGGCGGTTCAGCATTAAAGAATGACGGATAATTCATGAATCCAGTTTGGGCTGCGAAACACAGAGAAAGGAAAAGTTAAAACGCTGCAAATAGAATTGGGCAATCACAAAAATGCCCCCGGGACAACGATATTAAGAAACATAATTGTTATATGTATTGCACTACATATCGTTATAGGTTCAACAGAAAAACCTAAAGGGAAAAAAACAAAAAACATTTGAAAATTTGGTTTTCATAATAAATATGAAAAATAAAACATTTGGAAGGTATTTATTTTTCACATGTATTACTACTGAAATGAAACACATTTTAAAAGAAAGAAACACCACCACTTCTTCCAATCCTTGGAAATCATAAATGGCAAAGAGAAGGATGAATGGAAGGGGACAAACGCAGGGCAGAACGATCCTCTGGGGGTTTAGGGTGTCTCCATCCAAAGTGTAAGGTGGGGAAGGGGGTGTGAGCCAACGAGGGTTTCACCATACCTCGAGGGGTGTGGGGGTGATGGAGAGGTGCCCAGTTCCCATGCACATTGGCAGCTCTGCCTTCTTAGAAGCTTCTGTGTCTTCAATAGCTTTCCCAAAAAAATGTCCATGACTACCATGGCAAAATTACCGAAATACCACAAAGATAAAAAAATATCAAAACAAAATATCAGGGTCTTGCCCAACTCTATAAATATGTGCCACAGGTATTCACCATTCAATACTTACGTTTGCAGTATTGTCGACATTTTAATCTATTACTGTACTTTGCACAGGTCTCTGATGAAGGTCGAGTTTTAGGCCACAATGTTACCGGAACTCAACTCTTTGTTGTGTAGCAACGCTACATCTACTTATCACTTATCGTGTCGCTATATATATATATATATATATACAGTGTTCGACAAACCTATACATTTGCTCGCCCCGGGCGAGTGGATTTAACCCACGGCTGGCGAGTAAATAATTGGCCCAAGCAGCAACGTTTGTACTAGGTGGCGAGTAGATTTTTACGGTGATTGTCAACCTGTGTGTGTGGGTGGGTGTGTGTGGTGTGGGTGTGTGTGTGTGTGTGTGTGTGGTTGTGTGTGTGTGTGTGTGTGTGTGTGTGTATATATAATATATATATATACTATATATATATATACAGTCGGTTGACAAATCACCAAAAAACTACTCGCCACATCTACTCGCCACCTAGTACCAAATGTGTGCTGCTTGGGCCATATTTACTCGCCCGGGGGTTAAATCCACTCGCCCGGGGCGAGCAAATGTATAGGTTTGTGCGAACACTGATATGTATATAATATGTATTGTATATATATGTATATGTTATATATATGATATATATATATATGTGATTATATATATATGTGTATATATATATATATATATGTGTAATATAGATAGTTATATATGTATAATATAATGTATATATATAGTTATATATATATGTTGTATATATATATACTATGTTGTAGTTATAATATATGTATATATAATATTATATATATATATAATAGAATATATATATATATATATATATAGTAGTATATAGATATATATATTAAATAATCTCATTTTATATAATTTTTTTCAGTTTAGTGCTAATAAAGTTTCTATGTTTTTAATTGCACTCATCGACAAAACAATCACTTTGGGATTGGCGTGCTGTCACTAGTGGGGATACTTTTCCCTTTCAGTTCATGTATTCAATAATTTCCCTGATTGTAGCACCTCGCCCAACATTACTTTCCAAGCTGTTGTGAGGATCCTCCCATTCCCCCGCTCCCCTGTGTACGTGAACACTACATCTCAAACACTTTGGTGAAAGGCTTTCCTTTACCTTGTGCAATGCAATTTGTTTTTTAACCCCCTATGCTCACGACAGTGCGGTACGACTTTGTCAAAGGACTAAGCAAGGTTTAAAAATGAGAAATCTTTCACATTTTGATCGGAAAATGTAAATTGCATTCTTTAAATCAGGATGTTAAACAGTAATAAACTCTTTTAAAAAATACCTTAATAAGCCTACATGACCTTGCGTGCACACCTACAGTATTTGGGAAAATAAACAGGAACACTATTGATTTCTTTTACACAAATGCATGTTAATGAATGTACAGAACACAAGTGAAACTGACATTAAGGTATTATACAGTATATAGTAAAGGCATTTCATACAATGTGTTGGCATGAAATAGCAATACGTACTTGGCTCAATGCGACAAATTTGCCCAGAGGTTTTGACCAGAGTTGGATAGTCTCTGAAGTAAAAATCTGTGTAAATGTCCAAGTTTAAATCTCTAAAATAACAAAAGATATGAAAAGAAAAAAATAAATAATCTTACAACAATTCAAAACAAGTTGGTAACTGTATGTTATATTTAGCATGTTTTAGAATCAGACATTAAACTCTTCACTGCAGTAGAAGCCAGTAATGCACTAAACCTTTCGGTACTAAGGGAACACGTATTGCTATAGTGGTATTGATCTGCTGCCCGCCGCACAGAAGATCTGAGAGCCATAGCACAAGAAAAGTACAAGGCCCCTATCCAACATACCCTGAAGCCTCTTCCCTATGCTGGGGAAGACATTGACTCCAATGAGATGAATTGGACTAAAATCTTCTCCGTCACGGAGAAGTGGATCCACAGCATATTGAATACGTACCTAAGAAGCATTTCTCAGAATACTTCAACATATGATAGTAAGAAGGTTGGTGAGAATGCTCAAATACCCTGCTTATATAACATCATACTGTCCCAAAACATAGAGAGGTGTATGCCATACAGTGAGTAACCTTATTGAAGGTAAATAAGCCTTACTCCCTGAAAATTGAGAGTGAATGAGGGACCCACCACAAACAATTTCATTGGGGGCTAATGGGGCTAATAGCCCAGTACTCACAGACACCTCTTGTAGTGGATGATGTGCTGCTGCTGATAGATCCAAGGAAAAACGAAAGAAGAGAGCACCATCGATGACTGGAGTAAAGCACAGGGAAACACCTCCTACGCGTTTCGAACAAAGGTTCTTTATCAAGGAGTAAAAATTTTTACTCCTTGATAAAGAACCTTTGTTCGAAACGCGTAGAGGTCCTGACTCCAGTCATCGATGGTGCTCTCTTCTTTCGTTTTTCCTTACTTCAATATATGAACCTCATGTGAGTGTATGGCTAACGCTCCCACAAGCCGTTCTCTCTACCAGCTTTCCAGAAATTGGGGTGGAGCATCAAATCCGGTAGTAGAAAAAACATAATAAATGGGATAACTTGAACATGGCATGTGAAGACAAAGAAAGGCCGTCAATATGACGCAAAATATGATAAATTCTGATTTACTGAAGTGCAGCAGAAACTATAGTAGTTGCATTAAGAGATGAAAATGGAATATGAGGCACCTTGCCAGCTGCACAAGCAGAATCACTAAGGAGCGGATCTCCTCTCTCATTAAAGTATTGAGTTTCAGCTCTTCGTATGCGAGATGAAGTACATAGAAAATAGCAGGAATGTGGCTGAAGAGAAGCGCAGTGGAGTCCAAAATTAGGACATGTGGGAGATCATCCTTAGGTGCCGGTACTTCTAAGGGGTCCAACTGCAAAGTCTTGGCCAAAAGGTGACACTCAATATTTCGGTGGTAGTCAGAATGTATCAGATATTCCCAGTCCTAATAGTGGCAGAAACAGACGTTTAATAATAAAAAAAATGGAAACAGTATGTTCAATGCTAAAAAAAAAAAAACACAAATAAGAAATAACATAATGGGACAGGTATTTACTGCCTCGGGGGTTTGTTAGGTTATAGAAGCAACTAAATCTTCTTTTAGTTGAACTAACTTAATTTAAAATTCCTTGTAGTGTCGGGAGTATTTAATGAAACTCAGCAGAGTAATACATTGCAAAGAGTAAAATAAAATAAAAACTTGAGAATAAAGCTAACCTTAACCCACAAAAATAACAAATAAGGGAATTTCTGATAGAGTACAGCGCAAGCTGCCGTTTGCCTATTGGGCGATATGTCCTTACTCGCGAGTGTACTTTAAGTGAGTGTCCTTAAACCGGGGTATGCCTATATACTGCTTATAAAGGGACAGCTGATTAACATTTGAGAAAACATTTTAACATGTCTTTTACGTACCTCATCTGATCCAGTCTCTGACGGTCGAGCTTTTTTTGGAGCAATCACTGGAGATAATGAACCTTCAAAGTCAAGCTATATATTTAAAAAATAAAAAAAAAAGGCATTAAACAATTTGAGAGAGTAAACTTTGTGTGGACAACTAATTTGCATGCACACCAATACTGCTGGGAGATGTATTGTCGCCTAAGAAGTGGGGGGAACACATCTGGAGATCAACACTAGTTCATGTGACCTGTCGCAAGAGGCTCTCTGTGTACCCCCATGAAGAATGAATACGGGTAAACTGATATTAGAGAATAACATTGGTGCTAACGTGTATCTTACAGTATATCCCATTTGTGATATACAGCAAATACGGCATTTGATTACCTGTACAAGTTTAACTTGTGTAAGTAGAAGCGCATTTTAACACATTCTTTTGACATTTGGTAGCTAGCGTAGGACGCTGCAACACACACGGTCAAATGCAGTGTGAAGCCAAATATTAGACAGATTAACAACTCTCATAGTAATAATAAAAAATAAAAAGAAGGAATATGAACTTGCACTCACCTAGGCATATACAGTATAATTTACATAGGAGGTGCTAAGATCCTGCATCCATACTGCTGGATGCATACAACTAAAAAACATGGGATCAGCACACAAAAAATATATATATAGATAAGAAAATGATGAACTCCCGTTTTGAGACCAAGCTCATCATTATCTTAAATATATATATATTTCCCCGTGGCAGAGAGCGGAGACAGCGATGACAGGAGAACGTTCCCTGTGGCAGAGAACGGAAACAGCGATGACAGGAGAACGTTCCCCGCGGCAGAGAGCGGAGACAGTGATGATGGGAGATCGGTCCCCGCGGCAGAGAGCGGAGACAGCGATGACGGGAGAACGTTCCCCGCAGCAGAGAGCGAAGACAGCGATGATGGGAGAACGTTCCCCGCGGCAGAGAGCAGAGGAGCTTACATTTTGAATGTGTTACATGTTGCTTTGCGTGAGACTCTGGCTGCCTCCCCTTATGTATCACCCTTAGTGGCAATAATGGATTTGTGCATCATAGTTACATAGTAGATGATGTTCTCTTTTCTAATGTCAATAAATCTAATTTAGCTAGCCTGTCCTCATAAGTTAGATTGTCCATCCCATTTATTAATTTGGTGGCTCTTCTCTAGTTCCATAATGACTTTTCTAAGGAGTGGAGCCCACAATTGTTCTCCATATTCAAGGTGTGGTTTTACTAATGCTTTATAAAGGTGCATAATTATGTTTACTTCCCTTCCATCCATTGCCCGTTTAAAGCAAGATAAGATCTTGTTTGCCTTTGCAGCTACTGCATGACTTTGGGCACTATTGCTAAGCCTGCTGTTTACCAGCACTCCTAAATCCTTCTCCATCAGGATTCCCCCAATGTAACTCCATTTAATTTGTAAGTTGTATGTTTATTCTTGCTTCCCAAATGCATAACCTTACATGTATCTGTATTAAACCTCATCTGCAATTTACCTGCACATGTTTCCAGTTTATCCATGTCCTTCAGGAGAGAAATTACATCCTACTCTGATTCTACTACCTTACACAATTTAGTGTCATCAGCAAAGATGGAGACTTTGCTTTCGATGCCAACCTCAAGGTCATTAATAAACAAGTTAAAAAGCAGGGGTCCCAGTACCGATCCCTGAGGTACTCCACTCATTACTTTAGCCCAACCTGAAAAAGTTCCATTTATGATAACCCTCTATCTTTCAACCAGTTTTCAATCCAGGTGCATATATTTTTACTGAGTCCAATTTGCTTTATTTTGTACACTAACCTCTTGTGTGGAACCGTTTCAAAAGCCTTTGCAAAATCTAAGTAGACCACATGAACTGCATTACCCTGGTCTAATTTCCTACTTACCTCCTCAAAGAAACAAATAAGGTTAGTTTCGCATGATCTAACCTTCATAAATCCGTGCTGACTATTACTAATAATTTTGTTTTCCTTTAGGTATTCCTGAATATTATCCCGTATTAAACCTTCAGTAGCTTCCCCACTATTGAAGTCAGGCTTACAGGTCTGTCATTCGCCGGTTGTGATCTAGCTCCCTTTTTAAATATAGGCACCACATCTGCTTTACGCCAATCTTGTGTTTCTGAGCCTGTGAAAATGGAGTCCTTGAATATTAAATGTAATGGTTTGGCTATTACTGAACTTAACTCCTTGAGAACTCTTGGATGTATGCCATCGGGGCCAGGTGCCTTATTTACTTTAATTTTATCAAGCCGCCTATGAACTTCTTCCTCAGTTAACCAATTGCTTTAGGGCCTCAAAATATGAGGGGCCTCAAAAATAGGACAAAATTAATGCATTTTACATTTTAAAATGGGAACAGAAATAAAGAAGATTTGGGGAAATGATTCTCTATAAATATGGACATTTTTCGTTCAAATATGACCTACCATTTGAAGACATCATCAATGACTTTGCTCTCCAAAAATCATGAAAGAAAATGTTTTCATATTAAAATGAATGTGATGTGCAAACTGTTTAATTTAGCTTTACACCGTCCTCTCTGTATATAATAACACCAGTATAATGCTTTCATTCATTTCACTTTCAAGTTTATACTTTCAAAGGTCCCTTCAGTCAGAATAATAAATCTATTTCACATTTTTGGGGCCTCATAAAGTTGACATCGCTTAGGGCCTCAGGGGGACAAAGTCCAGCGCTGCTTAGGGACAGGCTGTTCCAAAGACAGTTGTTATTTGATGTTACTGTAACTAATCTTCTGCCACAGCTAATTTGGCCCATGTTCCATCATTTAAACTCTGTTAGAGAAGCACAGTGTGAGCCGTGGAGTATCTGTATAACATTACTGATATGCTATGATTGGATGCTCGCAGGGTCACCCGCTCACTGATGCATTTTTATCATCACTCATAAATCACGTCTCCAGAGCAGCACATTTCCGGGGCCGTGATTTCCCAACCTATCCCAACGGGTCGAATGGATTTTAAGAGAATGGGTTCTTGGCTGTTCTGCTAATCCCTCCTCTGCTGGTTTACAATGAACTGCCTCTTCCCTTTACATCGTTAGAAGGCCCTCTCCTTTTTTTTTAAATCAGTGAAACCATATTACTATATTTTTTTCCGTATTATATTTTTCTGTCTCTGCTTATATTTTTAGATCCTTTACCCCCGTATTCTTTTAGCTGGTAAATAAACCTAATTATTCCAAATCCCAAATAGTAGTAGCCATAATGTAAGAAATACAGCTGGGGTATTTCACATTCTTTTGGGGGAAGCGAGACATAGAAACCTAAACACACGTAAATATCAAAAAATGTTGTATTGATTTAGAAAAATCACCCTTCTGTTACAATATAGAGTTAGAATAAGATGACAGATGACGTGTTACAATAAAGTTATTATAAAATGATGTTACATATTACCCTCATCGCCTCCTGTGCATATCTTGTGTGTTCTTTAAATGTTCCTTCACTGCGTTATTCAGATTTTCTCTCTGGAGATTCCTCCTCTGGAGACTCCTCCTCTGGAGACACCTCCTCTGGACAGTCCTATTTTGGTTATTAATTGTATGAATTAATTTTGGTTGGAAACTGGCTGAAAACCGGAAGTAGGTAAAGTGGCAAAAAGGCAAACATTTTCATACTGAAAGGTCATGCACATAAATACAAGAGCAAACTAAAATGGTTTATATGTTGCCGTCACCCTTTTAGTCACACGTAAATATCCACACAGTGTTTGTACATGTCCCTTGCAATTCAACAAAGAATGCAATCCGTAAAGATGACACTTACCCGAACCACTCCAGTGTATAGCACAAAGTTCCCGTTGTTCTCCAGGACCACCATTGTATCAATGCTCTAAAAACATTTCAAAGACCAGTTATCCATGAGTCAAGTGGGAACTCCGGCTGCTTCGTATGTAGCAATTGTGCTTCACTCACCTGTATCGGAGCCGCATCTTTTGCAGAGATGTTCGTGACAGACCCGAAGATCAACTGAGACTTATCGTTGCTCTCTTCAAACTTCACCAAGCTTGAGAATACATTTAATCAAATCATTTTAAAAGTGCAGCACCCTCTCCATCTTTGTCCGATTTTACGCCTCTAGTCTTATTCCTGCTCACTAAGTTTTAAACTGAACTTTTTCCCCCCAAAAATTAGACCAAAACCTTTGTAGTCTGCATGGAATCCTGCCCTGGTAGAGTAAGTTAGAATAAACAACAGAGGTTTAGTATTAGGCCAGGGCCATGGTCAAAAAGACCGTGCTGAGCCGCGCTGAGGGGAAACATCATCCCTAATGAGCACGGCTTTAGACGGCGCTTCCGCAGGCGTGCCGAGGCGTGTGCAATTGCAGCCGACAGCACAATTTAAGTTTTCCCACGGAGGGAAGCGCAGGGCCTGTCACGTGACCGCCAAAAGCCAATGGCAGTTCGTGACGTCGGCGCCGTGAGCTAGCGCGCTAGCCCCGCCTCCCGCCCGGCTCACAAGCGCGCACGCTGACGCTCATGCAGGGACACAAAAAAGCTCCTGCTTAAGCAGGAGAGCATGAGCGTCAGCGCGGCTCAGCGCTGTTAATGACACCATGTCCGAAGCCTTAGAGTGAACACTATGTTTTGCGCTCTTTTAAAAACAAAAAAACAGCTAGAATTTAGTCATTTTTTTAATAGAGATTTCCCTCCGCTTTCAAGTGAATCACACTGAACTTAACTTTAAAATAGGTCATTTTTGGTGGCAATAACATCCTTTAAAACGAATACCAGCGACTTTGTTTTAGCGATAAAGAGCATGTCTATACTGTAATAGGAATCAGCCTAGATAGAGAATATTTTCCCCCAAAACTTTTTCTGCATCAATTCAACAACTAACGCCAAAGTACCTATTGTTCCCCACATTACTAGTACAACACAGGGCTGCCACCATGGCACTGCCACAGGGCTAGTGAATAAGGAGAATGCGGCTATGCCCAGTGGCATGTGTTTCCCCCCCACCCCCCATGAAATTGGCAGAATCGAAAGGACGGCTGTAAATATTTCCTTAACGTTAGAAGCAAGGGCTTCTGGTGTTTGAAAAATGGTGGCCGTTTCCATGCAGACCCACCGGTTCAGCGAAGACTAAAACATTTTTGATTGTTGTAATGAAAGATGATCTTCCCCTACTGTACGTTTTTTTTTTTTTTTTTTGTACCATGCATCTGTGATTTCGTTTATTTGCACTAAACACACGGAGCAACTTTATGAGCAGATTTCAAATTGCCGTATTTCTTACGTCACATTGAAACTTTTTCTGTTACGCTTTTAATCAATGTTTAAATTACATTTTCAATACATTAGGGATTTCAGAAGCTATAGATAGCATGGCTCCCAGGATGTCACAACAGATATGTCTAAAGAAGAAATATAACACAAATATTTGACTATATAGTAGCGTGGAGCTTTCTAAAAGAAATATCTCTGGGAGCGCTTCCAGCCATACCCTGGGGGTATTTAATGTAGTGTGCTGCGCTGCTCCCTTTGTCTGCTAGGAAAAACTTACCGCAGTTGGTGTTGGGATTCTACAAGGAAGCATAAGAACTTCTGTCCACAAAGATCAGCTGTAATAAATACTTTTGTGGCTTGAGAGTTCTTTTCCCTATAAAAAGTTAAAAAAAAACACAATTTGTGAGGGGCTACTAAAAAGGCATTATTTGTTGCAGTTCCTTTTTTTGAGGAGCGGAATCCCCCTTGCTTGATGAACAAGGATAAGCAGATTGTATAGTACGTATGTACAGTATGCAGTACGTGGCGATTTACGAGACAATACAGTACAGGAAATTATAATACAATAAGTGCAAACAAACAAGATCATACAATAGGAAAGGAAATCCCTGTCCCGGAGAACTTCCAATCCAAGTGTAAGCAGCTATACAACAGGGAGCGTCTCTAAACCTTCGGCACCGAACACCAACTTTTCTTCACCAGACCAATTACTTTATTGTTGCTGAATGACTTGGAACGTTTTGTAGTAAGAAAGTGGAGATAAGTGTTGTAATCTTTTGGAAGAAGGAACAATGTGTTTTGGTTCTCACCGTAAAATAATATTTTTTATAATATATCTAAAAAATAATAATACGTTGGAAGTGTACAGTGATACTCGTCACTGCTTGCAACTGCAGCTTGTTAATTTCCATGGGGCGCCATACGTGATCGGGCTATTTATTGGTTGAAATTGTAACATTAGCCTTCTTTATGACCACCTTCCCTACCTCATGTTTGGAACAGTCTCGGTCCACAGGTGGTCAATGCAGAGCTCTGGCACAATCGGTTCAGTTTCTGTGACGAGGAAGTCACTGGATGTGCTATTGGGGGAATGGGAAGCATTTAACCTCTTTGGTGATGGGGTATGGCTGGAGAAGTTGAATCTCTGCACGCCAGTGAATGAGTGCACCCCCAAGGCAGGCGAATGCGAGCGGCTGTGTAGGGCAAAAACAAGAAGTCAAAGAGTTCACAGACACCATTTCAAAATCATGAGATCAAGGACATGAATGCTTTGCACTGCATAGGTTCTCCATAACACACTATGGGTGTGTGCCCCACTTACAACTTGTGTCTCCCTGTGTTGACATTAAATCCCATCAGATCAAACACACGGTTCTAAAATGTGCTGATGGGCAAAATCTGGAGTCTAAGCCGACATATATTTGAGGGAAGAGTTGTGTGTTCGACATTTTCAAACTTACCAAATATTTAAAGGCAAACCAAAGAGTTACCATAGCACAGTTGTTTATAAGGATTAATCACTTCCTAAATTATTAATGTTAGAAATTGATCTATCCTTCCCATATACTATTTAAAACCTTTCATAATCTGTCAGCAGGAGAGCATGGGGACTAAGGGAGACGGTGCTTACACCCAAACAGTGTTCACATATTGAAAACCTAACCATAAACTCCCATCTATATTATGACATGCGCTGTATTTTTAGCACTGCAAAATGTTGTACACGCATCTCAAACATTTTGGAAACACAATGTGTCCTTTACACCCCAATACATAAATCAGATAACACAAAAGAGAGAGGAAAGTTGCACACCTTGTGTTCTCATATGTTGGACAGAAAGCGCAGCTGCCACTTTGCACAATGTTTTCTCACCTTAGAGCAGCCATATTGGAGATGGAAGGGGAGTGGGAACGAGAATGAATGCTCGGGGAGGACACGGAGCGACTCTGGCTGTAAATGGAGGAATAGTTCTGGAATGGAGAGGCTGCCGGGGAATCTGCTTTTGAGACACTCCGGAGGTGAGCAGTCAGCGAGCTGCTAGTCATCCCATGCTGCGGAGTACCCTGCTGTTCTTGGTATTTCAGGACCACATTTTGCTCCTGTGTTAAAAAAAAAAAAAAGAAAGAAAAAAGAAAAGAAAATAACGACACACATAATACACCTATACAGGCATACCCCGCATTAACGTACGCAATGGGACCGGAGCATGTATGTAAAGCGAAAATGTACTTAAAGTGAAGCACTGCCTTTTCCCACTTACCGATGCATGTACTGTGCTGCAATCGTTATATACGTGCATAACTGATGTAAATAACGCATGTGTAACAGGCTCTATAGTCTCCCCGCTTGCGCACAGCTTCGGTACAGGTAGGGAGCCGGTATTGCTGTTCAGGACGTGCTGACAGGCGCATGCGTGAGCTGCCGTTTGCCTAGTGGGCGATATGTACTTACTCGCGAGTGTACTTAAAGTGAGTGTACTTAAAGCGGGGTATGCCTGTACAGTTGTGTGACAAAGAAAGTACACCCTCTTTGAATTCTATGGTTTTACATATCAGGACATAACAATCATCTGTTCCTTAGCAGGTCTTAAAATTAGGTAAATACAACCTCAGATGAACAACAACACATGACATATTACACGGTGTCATGATTTATTTAACAAAAATAAAGCCAACATGGAGAAGCCATGTGTGAAAAACCAAGTACACCCTTACTGCTTCCATAGGAATTAAGATGCTAAAGTAGCAGACAGGTGCTGCTAATCAAATGCCCTTGATTAATTGATCAGCAGCAAGTGTGAGACATTTCTGGTCAGCTACTACACTAATCTCTAACAATGAGCAAAGCCACAACAAATGAACTTTAATGTGCTTGCTAGCAGCTCTAGCATCCGTGTGATTATACAAGGCTTGGCATGGATTACTTTGTCTTCTTACCTCTGGCTTTACCTTCCGGAGAGCCCAGACCGTGTGCGAGCTTTGCACAGTATCATAGGTCATCACTATAGAAGGGTCAGAATTGGTGAAAACAATCCGCATGGTGTGATCCGAAACATATTGCACTCGTGAGCTGCCGAATATCCCTGCAACAAGAGGAACCAAACAATTAGGCAAATAAGGAGCGACTGGTCTATACAACAGCCACTCCTCCCGTTACTACCCAAGGTGCACAGCTTTCCCCAAGAGTGGAGGGATTACCTCGCTCTGCAAACTGCAAGTGTGTAAACATTCAACAAATCGAGGGTTAATGCTTGCAGAGAAAGAGCCATCTTTCCACCTCCTCCCACAATATACGAAGTGTATTGGGTACCTACCACCAGATCGGCAAACTAAGGGTGTTATTTCATCTAATGGATGCAGCATGCTGAACATAGTTGGCAATGGTTCGCTATAAAAAATAGAAATAGAAAGATAAATGACAATAGAGACGTTAATATAGTCATATACACAGCGACTATATAGGTAGGGGGGTGGGCTATAATTCATGTTTGGGCTAACTCCATTTGATGACTCTAGGCCAATGTGTAAATAAATGGTGCATTTATTTTCCCTGGTTTATGTCAGATTTCTGATTTGGAGCGTGTCAATAGGAACAGTTGTGGAGAAGATAAACAACATAAATAGAAAGTATACAATTTTAACAGCACCTCAGTAAACGTATGTTGAGTCGCTAAACAAATGAGGGTGCGGTGCAAGGAGGGGCCCTAATTCACTCCAAATTTGCAATAATGAACATAGGGGAAGTTCCCAGCACTCAAGGAATATAAATGCAAACGACAATGGGTGATATGCCAAAAACAAATATGTTTTACTATATTAATGAATCGTACAAATGTAGCAAACAATTGCATCAGACAATGATACAGGTGTATTAACCCATCCAGTATAACCACAATTGGTATCAAATACACACACTAGGTGTGATGGGCACAAAAAAAACGGGGGAGGGAGATACGGTAAGAGAAAACAAGGGGAGGCGTGGGGGGGATGGGGAAAAAAAAAACAGGGGAATATGGGGGGGGGGGCAACATTTTAGGGCTCCTAGCCCCTTCTTCTGGCCCGTTCCCAAAGACCAAAAAGTGATCCTGTTACTTCCCTGTGAAACAGGGACTCACTGGGTAAAAACCGTAGCAAGGCTGAAATACTACTGCAAGCAGCAAAAACGTGCAAAGAACAGAGAACTTCCAATTAGGTATACTTCAAACCCGCAGCAGCCAGGTTATCTCGCAGAGGCTGCTAATACCACTCACAGCCAAGAAGATAGGCAGTCCTCAGTAGCACAATATACTCCTGTTAGCGGTTAGTGGTATTAGAAACCTCTGTGAGATAACCTTGTTGCTGTGGGTTTGAAGTATACCTAACTGGAAGTTCTCTGTTCTTTGCACGTTTTGCTGCTTGCAGTATTATTTCAGCCTTGCTAAGGTTTTTACCCAGGGAGTCCCTGTTTCACAGGGGTAAGGGAACTACTGGGATCATTTTGGTCTTTGTGCTATCTTCTCATTCGCTCAAGAACGTCAGAATTATTTCCGTGGCTGTCATTTACACGAAGGCACAAACAAGAGCACTGCAGTTCTTTTCGCATCCAGCAGAACAGAGAAAAACAATAAACAGTACATACCGTGGTGGGCTCTGGGGGACTTCATGTGAACAACTGTTGCGCTCAAACAACAAGCCATATTTTGTAGGCCAAACGTTGGCTACCTATAAAAGCCACAATATGAAATGATATCAGTTGCAAGAAGGAGTGGCTCATTGAGTAAAGGCCCTGACTCTTGACAACAATGATACTGAGTTTGGAGCGGGGAAACCTGGTTCAAATCCCAGTGTCAGATCCTTGTGACCTTGAGCAAATCACTTTATCTCCCTGTGCCTCAGGCACCAAACTCATAGATTGTAAGCTCTACGGGGCAGGGATTGTGTCTTTAAAAATTCCTATGTGATGCGTACCGCACACTATACTGTAAATGTGAAACGCTTTGAGTCCCATTAGGAGAAAAAGCGTTATAATAAATAAAGTTATTATTAATTATCCAAATTTGCCAAAGTTCATCAAAAACAGGCACAACGTGTGTGTGTGTGTGTGTGTGTGTGTGTGTGTGTGTGTGTGTGTGTATATATATATTTATTTTTCTTATTATTTTAAGAAGGAAAAAAAAAAAAAAGAAGGGACTGTAACATTAAGAAAAATATTCTCTCTCATATAGATCTGCCAATACATGCAGAGCTATACATAGTATTTTGCAGGCACAATGAGTCCCTGTCTCGTACAGTTTACAACCTAATCTTGGTACCCGAGACACAGGGAGATAAAATGACTTGCCCAATGTCCCAAGAACAGATGATACTTTGATTTAAAATCGAGTAAAGGCATGGTATTTCCAAGTAGGTAATGAAGAAACAGGCACACGGTTTTAAATCAGCAACAGGAAGGTTTAATGTGCCATGAAAACCTATTATTTATTTATTTATAAAATATATTATCAGGAAGTAATACATTGAGAGTTACCTCTCGTTTTCAAGTATGTCCTGGGCACAGAGTTAGGACAAATAATACATGGTTACAAATACAGTTACATAATGAGCAGGGTATACATTATATACAGGACATTGCATGCACAGTTAAAGAAAATATATGTTATGGGCGTATATAACAGTTACAGACCAGATTAAAATGTGAGACAGCCTTAGATTTGAAAGAACTTAAACTGGTGGTGGATGTGAGAGTCTCCGGTAGGTTGTTCCAGTTTTGGGGTGCACGGTAAGAGAAGGAGAAGGACCTAGGTTTTCATGGCACATTAAACCTTCTTGTTGCTGATTAAGACCGTGTGCCTGTTTCTTCATTACCTACTGGACTACTTTGGGACGTCAGGAGCTCCCTAGAACCAGTGCACCGGCAGCTAAGTACCCCTCATTTACCAGTGTGACTGAGTGCGTGCACTACCCTCTATCCATTGTATTTCCAAGACCATGACATTACCATACAACTAAAAATAAAATAAAAAGTCAGTAGTTTGTATCAATTCTTCTGCAAACTTCAGTAGCGATCGTCATCCAAAGTCCAGACTCACGAGACTGCCCCCAAAAACCAGTCTGTTCGAGTGCACCCTATGGCCATTGTTCAATGTGTTGAGAAGCAAGTTTCCAATCCTGGAAAAGGTTTCATTTCAACAGAGCCGATCTCTTCTCCAGCACTGGGAAGCAGCGTCACAATTATTGAATTGGGGCCTGTATTTATTAGACAACATGACTACGTTGTATGATATTGGTGCGGCTGACCCCTTTTTCGATTGCCACCCTACCAGCAAATGGTACAGTACTTACTGTTTTCCCATTTGATACCAGACTGTCTGTAAAAATCTTATGTACAATGCTGCGTACCGCGCGCTATACTGTAATTGTTAAGCGCTTTGAGTCCCATTGGGATAAAAGCGCTATATGAAATAAACTTATTATCGAATTGTTGAGGGCAATTTTTAAAGTGCACGTGACAACAGAAGTCCCCCATTTTGTGAACAGCTATTCTGTGAATGTAAAGAGGAAACGGCATCTTACCTGGAAAGGCAAAGGAGCGATGTAGTCCATCCCTGCCGTGTTATGGACATTGATGCAGGAACTTTGCAACACGCAGACGCACTTCTCTACTTTATCTTGATCTGAGCATGGGAGGTGAACACATAAAGCTAAATGCTTTGTGAATTGCAAGGTGAAAGATCATTGGCCCTGACACACTGAAAGCCTCAATCCCTCACAGGAAGAAAAAAAAAAAAGAAGCAAATCATGAACCAATAGTTCATTCTATGCAACTTTATTTCTTACTGTTCACGGAGTTCATATCGGTTTATTTTACTTGCATCAGCCGTTACCATGGCAACCCCTGTTTTACTGTGGTAATGGAAGCAGCCATTTAAATGTGTGTGCGAGGCACATTTTTCAGCCAGCAATATTTCCACAACGCAACTATACAATTTAAAAAAGGGCGACTTTGCTAAAGACATCCCAATGGAATTGCTTCTTTAATTACAAGACAAATTTGGATTAAATATCCAACTGTAGCTATTGTGCAGGTACACTGCAGGTTTTGTAAGACCAACTGTGCCTGTTAAACAAAAAATAGTCTGTGTGTGTGGTAAGCCACATACTCTATGTCAGGGGTGCGCAAACTTCTTTGCCATAGTGACGCGTCGCCGAAGACCCGGCAGAGAACAGCTAAGGGAGTTACAGAGACCTCACTCGGCATTTAATTTAAATGCCATGGGGAAGAGCGCGGGGCATCTGTAACCACCCGTGCACCCCCTCATGAAATTCTCGCGCCCCGCCCCCCAGTTTGCGCACCGCTGCTCCAGGTTATGGAACTTCCATAGCAATTGCTGAGAAATTCCTACAGTACATCCACCATTTGTAGAGGAACTACAGTGGTACCCATCTTATCTACAAAATGTTGGAGGCTCCAATGTTGTAGATGTGTCATTGTAATGAATTAGTAAGATATTCAACCTACCATTGTCATTTTCGGTTTTATCATTAAATACAGTAAAATCACACCACAGAGCCTGAAAACAAAGGAAATAAAAAATGGTTTCTAACTTATTATAAATCACATTACTTCCATTAGCCTCTATTTTTTACCCAATCCAAACAACATCTTAAAATCTCCAAGCGAGAATCATCGCATTTAATTTTCTATTTTAAGGGTTTGAATTAAAGAAAAGTAAAGAGAGCAGGATATTTGGAATCCAAATTTACGTTTTTGTTTTTTTTAAAGCAATAATAAAAATAAAGCAAAGCTTTGACCATTACCTGTACAACTGGGCTGTCCACAGTAAACGCCTTGAAAGCTGCAGAGGCCTGAATTTTACTCCCTTTACTCCAAATCACCATGTTCCCAGCCACATACAGCTCTTCATCATATTCCACATCTTCGCCAGGATCACTGACACCTTTCCTTAGTTGCCAACTTTCCTGAAACAAAAAGGAAAGGTGAATTGTGTATGTTTAACCTTTTTGTCTGCCAGGGGGCCAGCAACCGAGTGAATGGCTTAGTAGAGTAACATTGGAAAGATTTCCAGCTCCGAAGCACTTGACCCACAATAAATTACCCTTTCATTAAGTCTGTAATCAATGTAAAATAATATGCTGATCCAGACTTTCTTTGCACAGTAATGTTTCAAGACCATCTGGCAGAGATGGGGCTAAGAAAGGTTAAGGACAATTCAACTTAGTATCTAATGATATTCCAGGAGAGAACTATTAGACCATGAGAATGTATACAGAGACAACAAACAAGAAGCGAGCCAAGTTTTCTCCAAGCCTGTACATCTACACTTTCTTTGTTATGTCGGTGAAATGAAAGGTATCACAGCCAATCCTATACAATATGGAATGCACTATTCATCACGAGTAAAGTCATAATGATTTGTCAATGGGCAGGAGTAATACAGTGGTAATTACTGCCATTCAAGTGGATGTACCTGATTAAAGTTTCGTTCTGTATTCTCTACACCCAAAAAAGAAAAGTTCTACAGGGAAGAGACCTGTACCTGGAACATTTGTAGCACTATACAGTATAAAACAACATTATTATAATTATATGGATTAAGTGCTTGCTCCAGATAAGATTTCTCAAAATCAATACCTTCTGTTTCTCATGGATTGTTACATCCCGAAGGGATCCTACCAAGCCCGCTGCCCCATCAGAGGACCACAGCTCAGAGGCTGGCTGCAGCTGCCGAAGTTGTAGGTTCAATGCATTGGGGTGGTGCTTGCTGTGGTCACGGCCAAAAGGAACAAACTCCTGCAAGTCCCCTGCTGCAATCATTGTTTGCCTCTCTTCATAGATGTTCGACATGGGTTCTAAATATCCACATTATTTCTGAAAGAGGTTGTTACGCATATATGTTAAACATAGTGTAAAATATATATTTTTTTAAACCGCACATCGACAAAGCCTTCTATTCATTTTTACATTGTCCACAATTTAAGTAAATCTTATCAGTTGCAAGTCTAGAAGTAACTGCCATCATACATATGTGCATCAATGATAAGTAATTAGCAAAGTTGCTGATCTATCTGTTCTCCTGTGACTGATCGGCGAAGATTCGGCTTGAGGGTTCACTAAATGGCTGACAGCGAAGCAAAAGAGAACCAAAGTTCGGTGGGGGAGATAATGTGACCAGGCAGTCACTAGATACAATTGGTGCACTGCTAGAAAGAGGGCAGGGCTCAAAAAGGGGTGGACCAGAGCCTGTTTCAGATGAGAAAGGTGATGTGACTTTGTAAAATTTACAATGTAAATGGTTATTATAGAAACAAAAAAATACATTAAAATATCAGCATTGTTGTTTTTTTTAAATGCAAAAAGTATTTTCTCATAGTACAAAACTGATCTATTTAAAAAAAAAAAGTTGGATACTACTGCAAGCTTTCAGTAGTAGACATACATAAACACTAGCCCTCTCACAAACAAAATGTTTCTTGTAGAAATGTGTAACATAAATAACACCAGATATTTAACACAATTATCCAAGTCTACCTGCAGTATAAACCGTAAAGCTATTCATTTAAAGTAAGAATCCTGGCAACATTTAATTTATTTATTTTTTGTAACAAGTCCTCCGGAGCTGAACCGTGTTAATATCACCATCCGAGATATTTACCGATGTTTAAACTAAGCATTTAAATGGCCACCCAAATTCGGTGGCCATATTAAACTTCTAAAAGGGAATTAACACATTGGTAACTACACTGGTAATTATCCAGGGAATCCGAAGGTCCCGGAGCTGATAACACGGTTCAATTCCAGAGGATCCCCTGGTTCCAATGTGGTTTAAAAAACAAAGCTTTGTGAAAAAGTTCAACTATACACTTTGCCTGACAGAATGAAATACCTGCCCTGTAACACAGGAATTAACAAATTAGCCAAGGAAATAAGAGACCGATCCAGATCTAATACAAAACGAAAAGAATTAAGCAGCCCTGAAAAGTTTCACTCATTTTTATTAAGCATCACTCATCAAAACACCAAGACTGGTATGACTGAAATTTGAGGGCTTTCAAGATAACAAATTCCATTCTGATTAAATTGTCCTGATGGGCAACAGTGAGACTCTGAAGTCCACTGGACCGGTAAGGCTACAAATAACGAATTAGCGACACTTGACAGATTTATTTAGTGTCATCAGTCTCATAACATTCAAAAGAGTTTCAGTGTTACTAAGGGCAACATTTTCAAACGGATTCTGTTTTACTTACGACTTTAAGAACAGAATACTGTACACATAGAGAAATGTGTATTTATACAGTATATATATATATATATATATATATATATATATATATATATATATATATATATATATATATATATATAGATACACACACAGATATTAATAAATATACTACATATATTATAATACACAGTGATGATTGTGGATGGACCGACATATATATTATAATACACAGTGATGATCGTGGATGGACAGACATATATATTATAATACACAGTGATGATTGTGGATGGACAGACATATATATTATAATACACAGTGATGATCGTGGATGGACATATATATTATAATACACAGTGATGATTGTGGATGGACAGACACCCCTCAGACCTGGTTATAAAGTAATCGTCTGTCTGTGCTCTCGGCGCTGGAGAGAATCCTGGTGCAGATCTTCCTCCTGACTGATGGCCGCAGCGCTGCTGCTGTGAGAAGACGATCAGGAAGATGAGATGTGACAGAGAAGCGGACGCGCTTCACATGCAGGAAAAACTGGGGAGCGGTTCAAATGGACGCGGCCATCTTGGATTTTCCCGTCAGCCCTTGCGCCCGTGGGGAAGGGGGGGGGGGTAGAGAGATTGAGCCTGTGGGTGGCAGGCTCCGGCGGCCATCTTTGTACAGGAGGGAGAGGGACACAGTGATGGCAGAGGTGTGGTCTAGAGATAGAGACGGGTGGCACCGTGAAAACAACACCATATCTCCTCTCTGTTTAAGGTCGTGCTTTCCTTTACCATTTCGTAGAGGAATGGTGGGAGTGAGAGCCCACAAATAAATGAATAGAATTAAATACAAATAAATATACTTTGTGTAGAGACAGATTATATTCACCACCCATATTTTATTGGTGGGGGGTATATATTTATTTTGTAGCTAGGTGGCTGGGACCATATGAGATAACACGCAAGGTAGGGCCGATGAAATATATCAGCCTGACACAAGAAGAGAAAAGCAACTTTATCACATTAACCCTAGAAAACGTATGGAAGTTTAAAAAAGGAAGTAGAAATCTTTAAAGTAGTATGGAGGTTTAAAAAAGGAAGTTCAAAAAGAAGTGGAAAAAGTGGACACAATCTACTGCTTCTGATTCCTGCATTTGAACTACGCTGGAAAGGAGGTTATCATCCCACACTGCACATCTCAACACATTACTATTGCTGTGATGCCACCTTTACTTTTTATATTTACTGTAACCTCACTTATTTTCAAATTATGCACTTCCTTCCACCAGCCTCATCATGTCTCTAACTCTATTCATATTTCGCCATCTCTCCTTACTTCACCACTTCTCAGTTCACATGAACTGCTCTCTTACCTGCGCCCTCTGTCACCACACAGTTATGCCGCCTGCACTAAAACACACCCCTACAAATCATCCTCACACATTCTCTTTCTGTCCATGCTTCTCCTCCTTGCTTCTGGGGATATCTCTCCCAATCCTGGTCCCTGCCTTATTTCTACTTGCTCTCGTCCTCGCCTTCCACATACAACTTCTACTCCTTCTGGTGTCAACCCCTCTAACCTCATACCCATCCCCTGCCACCCTCCCTCCTCTCTTCCTTTCTCCTGTGCCCTTTGGAATGCTCGCTCCCTCTCTAACAAGTTCCTCTCTGTGCATGACTTCTTTCTCTCTCACTCCCTGCTACTCTTTGCTATAACTGAGACCTGGCTCACTCAGTCTGACTCTGCTCTGGAAGCTGCCCTCTCCTATGGTGGCCTTTCCTTCTCCCACACTCCGCGCCCTGATGGCAGGGGCATCCACACCGGGGGAAGGACAAGCACAGATAACATTCCAAGAGACAGCTGTATGCTCATTTGCATGTCTTAGGCAGGTCTGCAACCCGCCTTTCCCCATTATCACCCAGCATATAGCACTTCCACTGCAGCAAGAGATTCTGGGAAATTACATGCAAAAGTGCACCCAGTGTCACTTTTTGCCTCAAAAACCATTTTTAAGCAGTGCTTATATATATATATAGATACTCCTGACCAAGCTGAATCTGTTTGTCCACCTGTGTGGGAATCTTTCTTAAGACTATTTGTGCTTCTTGGGGGCTGTAAATAACTGTGAAGATGTGTAAACAGATTCCCTCTGCTACAATAAGGGTACCTGCTGGGTCCTTTTGTCCTGTGTGACATTTGCAAACAGCTGTTGTGTTTAGATTTGTTCACAGATATACAGATAAGAAACATAATTTATACAGTGTAATATACATTTCTCACAGCAAGATTCACACAAAAAGAAAAGCCTAGTTTTCTTACACATTATTATATATGGGTTAAGTCAAGGAGCTCCACCCTAGCTCTTTCTATTGCACCATATAAGCAAGTACCTTTTTAGATACACATAATCAAAATGCCTCTCTTGGCATTGGCTTTGTCAGAAATGTCAATAGCCATGAATCCAAATCTGCGATAATGAGTGGTTCTGGACAAAAAAAAAAAGACATTTTAATGGAAAAGTGTTGACTTCTATTAGTGAGACTCCATTGAAGTAAAGAAAAATTCAGCACCGCACAGCCAGGGAGCCTACGCTATAGTAATAAAAATATATATTTATTGGTTAATCAATCAGGCTTCACCATAAGAGGTGCAGAAAACCCTCCTACATGTTTCGCACTAAACAGTGCTTTATCAAGGAGACTCCATTGAAGTCTATGCCACTGGTAATTCTAAAAAAAAACAATAGTGAGATTGGTTTCAAATGGGTGAGACACATAGGTGACAATTATGCTGCCCCAGAGGATAAAACTAAGGGGTAAATCCACAGAGCTCCGTTAAACTATTTATCATGGTGTTACCCCCATTTACCGTGCCTATACTTGTAACGCATATCCACAAATGTGATTAGTGTTACGATGACCTCGAGTTAACCAGAGACATATTGTATCGCTGTCTTTTAATGGACGTCAGGGTTAGTCGTATTTTTCAACAGACATCAGACTTACCCATATGCAAATCATATGCGCGCATTTGGTAGTCCGATAAGCACTGTCAAGGACATCTAACTATTTGGTCACTGTTGCCTTTGGGGATCTTAGACAAAACACCCTAAGTGTGTCTAAAGCAGGGCCCCTTAAACATTCAGCAAGCCTCTTACGCTTCTCAAGATATTAACACTGCCATTCTTGTAACATCTGTGTTGCTGTATCCATTCAGGTTTCAATGTCATCCTCCCCTACAGGGGTAGGCTTTGCTCCTGAAAATGCTTTTAGCAGTTTATATAGGGACTGTTTTCATTGATGTATTTCATGACTTTATCTATGACTTGTCCCACTGCTTGTAGGAGTGCCTGTGGGAAGGGGTGTAATTCTCATTCAAGTCTTTGGTGTGACAGGATTCATCTCACTTCTAAAATCCTCTAGACTCCTTCCCTCTCGAGTTAAAAACTCCTGGACTCTGTCCACAAGTTTATCAGGTAGTGGATCATTAGAAACAGCCGGGAGGTTGTGTAGAGTTACAATATTCCATACAGCATTTGCCTCTACCCCACATATTTCATTAGGTACTCTCAGTGAATCAAGGGTTTCAGAGCATACACAAAATACAAATACATATTTTGTGCTGCGACTGTATAATTTCCCATTTATTTGTAATCTGGGCCAAATTGTTACTGCAGTGAGGACTCTAACAATGGGGGCCTCATCAATTGCTTCAGGGATCTTTGTGACTAGAAAAGATTTAGGACATCACCGTTAATCTATCGTAACGATGCTACTTTGCCGAACGACAGTTGTTTTTGCATATCATTGGATTTGTGGATACCCGTTAAACTCAGGAAAACTAACGGACGTTACAATTCAATTGCACGCTTTTATGGAGTTCTTCCAATTTAATTTTGTTGCCTGAAGGACAGGGAGAAAAAGTGAGTTGCCCAAGGACAACAGGAATCAAACCAGGCTCCCCTGTTTCCATGTCAGCGTCGTTGTTTTCAGAGTCAATATCTTTACTCACTGAGCCCAGAAGAGCTTACAATCTAATTTTGTTGCCTGAGGCACAGGGAGAAAAGTAACTTGCGCAAGGGAAAGTAGCTGACACCAGGAATAAAGTACTCCTACTGTCCTTAATAAAATGAAAACACTTAACACTGTATTTTTAATCTCTAAAGCCATGTGATCTTCAATGTATGTATTCATTATTATTATTATTATTATTATTATCATCAATATTATTAAGCTCGTTATTTTGTTACGGCTACTTTGTAGAATGTGCTGTGAATAAGAATATAGGTTATGCTGATAAAATGCATATTTTAAGTAAGGGACGAATGAAGAAGTAAATGTAAAAACACAGAAGTGGGCAAAGAGACTGTGGTTTTGGTTTTGCCTTTAGATCATTTTCTGGTTTCCTTCTTGCAAAACATCATTTTAATTTTTTTTTAGACCTTTCATCTAATTACCAGAAATACCGATTATGCAAGCATAATAATAATAATTCTATATTTAAAAACAAATAGTAATGTTATGGGTCTCCCTCAAGATTTACTCTGGCAAATCATTGATTTTGTAGGTGAGCTGTAAAATTATTTTTTTTAATATACAGCTTCCTTGGTTCAAGTCTAAAAGTTCCACCTACAGTAACAACAACTGGCAAGAAACCCAAACTACTGTATATCAGAAGCAAAGGAAGTATGAAGTACACATATGTGGTATGGATCATAGAAAGTTGACTGATGCAATATTCCTAGATTTTGCAAAGGCTTTTGATACGGGTTGACCACTCTATTATGTTAAAGAAGCTCCTGTACTCTGGTATTGGACCGCATGTTCTAAACTGGTTTAACTCTTATTTATGAGGAAGATCCCAATATCTGTCTATCTCAGGCTCCATTTCTAACCATTTTTTTATTACCCGTGGGCTTTCCCAAGGCTCTGTTCTGGGGCCAACTTGTTTGCATGTGTATGCTGATAATACTATCCTACAGTATATGCATGCAGCTCAAGCCTCTTTGACCTGAAAATTGTACTCCAATCTTATTTTTGAAAGGTTGAAAACTGGACCACCTGAAACAAACTATTTTTAATCACTGAAAAAACAGTAACTATGGTGTTTGAGACCTAAGGCTAAATGCCATAAGCTTCTCATGACAGAGATACTGACTAGAACCAGGTCTAACACTAATCTTGCCTCGGTTACTAGCTTTAATTATTTGGGTGTCTAGTTTCTATAAATAAATCCTACCTAAGCCCATTGGTCAGAAAGCGCATTGCCCAGCAGATTCTAATGCCAATTATTGTTTATGGGGATATAGTATATGGTACAGCACCCCAAATTCACCTCAGCAAACTTGACATTCTGTACCACTTAAAATGCCATTTTGTCTTGCTATGTAACTTCAATTCCAACCATTGTGATATGCTAACTGAACTAGGTTGGCTATCCCTTGTGTCCAGACGCAATGTACATCTTTCATGTTCAAATAATTTCTGGACAAGTTACCCAATTATCTGAGCAAGTTTCTCACCCCAACTGTACACAGCAATTGTATCCTTAGATCAGCCTTCAGTTTTTAGTCCCAAGGTTCAATACAGAATTTGGTCGCTCTTCCTCCTCGTACCGCGATTACCCCACTGCTGTAGTAATTTAGCTGAGTCCCTCAAATCCGCTTTCTGTTTAAGTTCCTTCAAGACCATGACTGTTTCCTATTTTTAAGATGTTTGTAACTGTAAATTGTATTTTTGTCAACTTTAGTTCCTGCCCAGACATATTTGAAAATGAGAGGTAACTCTCAATGTTTTTGTTTTTTCCCTGGTAAAATATTGAATAAATAAATTAATAATAAATAAACATGGCCTCTGCTATCTTTGGTTAATTAATTAGTTAATACCATAACTCTATGCCCAGGACTTACTTGAAAATGAGAGGTAACTCTCAATGTATTACTTCCTGGTAATCATTTTATAGATAAATAAATAAAAATAATCCCTTGTAAGGTTTGCCTCTGAGGACGGCTGTGGGAGAACATACATTACATCGTACTTCCTACCAAATTTCTTTTTCATTTATCAGGCTTAACGTTGGCCTTCAAAACCAGAGTGAACATGTTCATAATTGTTCTTTATGTTTGCTGTATACTGTAGGGTTTTGTCACTTTTTAACTCACCATAACTTACTTGTGTAACTGGTTTGAAACCAGCCTTACACATTCTAACAAACCTCTCTAAAATAGGTCAGGTCAGTCATCTGCTTTACTTTAGAGAAACCAGATGTTTTGGTCTCAGGTTTAAACATCTGAATGAATTCATTGAACAGAAGAGATTTTAGATCAATAGACAGATTGTCCAGTATGTTTACATTACATTGATATTTTAATAGATGTCAGCAATCAAAATCAATCCCAAGTTATCCTCATGACAGCAGATTTCTCAGGTTCAAACGCAGAACACATACTTTCCCATGGACAGTATTGGCATTTGATCTTTCATTGGTGATAGCCAAGTTTGGGCATTTACAGTTTAAAGGCATTATTCTTCAAATGTATTTGTAAAATCTTTAAAGGCAGGTTATACTCTCTTTTTTAAATGTTGCTTCAAAATATTTTAAAGACATATGCTACAGGAGCTATACAAAATTGAATTTACATTAAAATAATGACGATATCTATCATCCAGAGTAGGGAGGGAGTCCTATTTGATTTGTAATGTCATGTAGGACATGGCTGAAATGCATTGATCTTATTATTAATCGATCTGGCTTCTGCTCATTTTGGAATAGCACTAACCTCTGCTCTACCACAATGCGGCTTTCTAGTACATCAGGTAAATAAATGATATGTTTGCGCTCTTCCCCAATCAGCAGATCCCAGAAGGATTAACAATAAATCTCAATGCAGTTTAGCCTTCTAGAGTCATAAATGACATTACAAATCAGATATGGCTACCATATCACTCCTGAAGCATTTGAACCAAGCCAGGTATGGTTGGTTTGGTTCTGTCGTACCTCCCCTATACATTAACCTGTCAAATTGTGTGCATGCATTTGAGAATTATTTATTCAAATACCACAAGAGACTGAACTGTATAAAATACATTGAATTTTATTGGGATGTATTCCAAGTTGTAGAGCCTTTTTTGATAAGCAAGTGGAGCCAAAAGTACATAAAAGAGGAAATTCAGAAAGGCCTTAGTTAAGTGGGATTTTTATTTGGCGTTTACTTAAAAGTTGAAGTTGTGACATTTTTCAGGCTGCTATCATGGGACATATTCTGTGTGGTAACCCTTTCAGTTTGTGAATAGTGGACTCTTTAACTTCTAACTCTCACAGAAAACAAAGAAAAGGAATGATTTTTACACAATCTGACTTACTGTAAAATCCATCAAACATATCCACTTCCACTTGCAAATGTGTCATGAGAACTCAGAACTAAAACCTCAAAATAGCTGAGAGTGCCAGATGTGAGAAACGACTCACAGTATTCACAGTTCATACATTTGACGCAGATCTCTTAGCTCAATAAGGTGACGCCAGCATGTGGTGGTTTTAATTTTTGTAGGGCATTTGGCAATTTTTAAAAAGGGGACCTTAAAGATACCACCACACTGATCCCAGTTCACCTTGGGAATGACCTTTAATCATGTTGTCTACCTCGTAAAGTGGAATGTGGAAGCCAACATTCCAGATAACTCTTAAAAATAAAAAGGACAATTATAACTGGAGTAGTGACCTTAAATTGGTGCATATTGACAATTCAGGTTGTCCCCTACTCACATACACCCTGCATTCACCCATGCACATACTCACATATGAGTACTCATTAATTCACACACTAACATATAAGTAGTCAGCTATGCATACAGCTACCCGCAAGAACCCATGCACACACTCACATATAATCAACCCACCATGCACACACTCGTGTGCGCACACACAAGAAAATATCTGTGTACATACACTGGCGACACACTTTATTCGAGCTCGGCTAGTCCCACGAATTCGGGTATACCCGGGTGTATTGAGGTTTGTGACTGTTTTCTGCCCGAGTGCATTGAGGTATTTTCCAGGCAGGGATTGAAGCATTTTATTCCCGCTGGCTGCAATACTGCACAGTATATATATATATATATACTGCATTACAATTCATGAATTTATGCCATCTGGTAGACACGCGAAGCATTGCAGCCTATTAAATCCTAATCATTATCATTTAACAGATCAGCCGCCCGTCATCCAGGCATGAACCCAGGCTGGGAAGGCAAACGCAACGGGGCTTGTCAGAGGTGAGGAGCGGCGCATTCCAGGTATCTGCCAGGTACATACTGGGTCTTTGCTCGAATAAAGTGTGTCGGTGCAGTATACAAGAGCACAACTATGCACATACCTACCTGCAAAGTAGAACCTTTCCTTCACTGCCCTAAGGGAGAGTCTTTGAGGGAGTCACACTTGGGCTGATGAAGGAAGTGTTTCAGAAGACCAACATTGAGAAGTTGGTGACTGGCATCCTCTCCTCTCTCCTGAGCCGAGACTTGCAGTGTTAATGTGGCCTGACTGCTCTTCTCATTCTGGTAATTTACTCTGTTTTATAGAATATTTCTCATAGACAGGAGGAGGAACCGGTGACATTCACTGTAACACTGCAGGACCCAACTCATGACTGATGAAAGGACCACGGCTGCAGGTCAATCAATAGACAGCTCAATTTTGATCTTCTGATCTGTCCTTTTTGCAAGCCCCTCTTCCTCAACCAGAAGTTTCCTGTAGAGGCATGATACATCAAGTTAATACTGCTCATCCTTCCCTGTAGGTCTCATGAAATTGTGGAAGGCATGGGTTTGATGTGTGGGGCCCCTTCAGGTGCAGGGCAGTAGGCAGCCACCTATGTCAATTATACTTCGAACTACCTCTGGTGCCAGCTATGGAGCTTTTTATAGAAGTGAAAAGGGAGGCTAGAGATGCAACATTTTTTAATTTCCCCTTATCCTGTGAGTAAGGTAACTCATCTCTAAGTCTTCTGGTACAACTCAATTTTGACTCGTATCAACCCATTTTGCTCTGTCTATACCATTAAGAGCTGTAGGGAAGGGAAATATTGGGGGAATGTATCCAATATTGAAATAACATGTATCAAAATATTCACCTTTAATGCCTGGTGCAATTTTCCTTTTTCTTTGTGTCAAACATATTTGCTAGGTTCAGGTGGTGTTAACCTTTGCTCCTAAGTGATGTGTACCACATACAGTAAAACATAGAAAAATATTAGCAAACTTCATTCATATGCCACTTAGGCAAACAGGTGCAAATTACATTTGTTGTCCTGTGTTTTGGAGCAAATTGCTCCATTATAGTTCATATCCCTGTTTACATAGCACAATATATCCTGGATTTATAATTGGGTACATTTCTGGTATCTTGTATTGACCCAGCATGAATATTTGTCATCAAAAGTTTATGTACAGTACATAAACCAATAGAAAAAGCACGCTGTGTATAGCCAAGTTATGTGACACACTGTACCTGGAAAAGTCAACGACGATTGTCTATATGTGAAAGTGAACCCAATAAAAAAAGATTTGTGAAAAAAAAAATTTGTGTACAATTTTTTATTTGATTAATTTGTGATCTATCTCAAGTTTAAATTTGTGGTCTAACTGTCGAAGTAACATGCGCTTTATTGAGATCCTGGACCATCAAGGAAGATTATACCTCCTGCATTAACTTTTTATGACATTTGTTTAATCTTTATAGTATATTATTGTAAGAAATCCAGTTCAGTGATCTTATTATATTGTAATATGTATGAATCCAGTATGAAGACACAATGCCAAGTATACAGTATATTGTCTGCTTTGCAACTGTTCTTTCTTTAATTCATGTTATATCGAATGTGATATTCTAATGTTGGTTAAATTCTTCTGATAACATCAGTTACATTGGGATGGTATTTTAGTTATACTGGGAGTACAGCTGTACTGAGTTGTCTGGATGAGAGAAGCACTGTGGGTGAAATTTGAGTGACTATAAAAACTGTGGTTAGAGCTGATGCAACCTGAAGAAGCTATGGCATTAGGTTGGATCTTTCCAGAAGACATGCCATATTAGGTTATTCTCTGTATGGAGGCATGGGCAGTTCCTTATCAGATATGTCATCAGTTTGAAGCTGAAGGACCTTATCTGGTAATAGAATTAGATAGCAAGAGCTGACTAAGGAATATTATCGGGATAAATATCCAGCAGGGTAGCTACAGTAGTGGGAGGACAGAGGGATTACAACAGAAGGATGTGAGAGGGTTAACAACGAGATGAAGGAGAGAAGCTTCAACATCATGATACTTAGATCAAATACAAGGATTCCACTCAGAAAAAGCAAACTATGCAACCATCTTTGAGGATATTCTAACTTATTTGAACGTCACTGCCATTTTGTACTATTTTTAAACTGAGTATTTATCTTCAAAATAAATATTTCTTTTTATGTGCTGAGACCAGAATGCTAAGTACTGTGATTCTGGGTTAATTGAAGAAAGAGAAATAAGGACATTTTACAAATATATATATATATATATATATATATACACTAGATCAGGGGAGCGCAAACCTGTCGGCAGTTCCCTTCTCTCTGCGCCACCAACCCCCCCCCCCCCTCTTACCTCAGCTCCAGCGTCATGATGTCACATTGCCAGAGCAATGTGACGTCACATGACCTCGCAGCATCATTTAATGCTGCGTTGCCATGGCGATGCAGAAGCCGCGCCAGGGCCAAGGTAAGTGAGGTTTACAGAGGACTTCCGGCACTTAATTTAAGCGTAAACCCCGCGCCCACAGCTGTCAGTTTCGCTCCCCCCCTGGGGGCACGTCCCCCAGTTTGCGCACCGCTGTACTAGATATATATACTAGCTGTACCCGGCAACCTAGGAGATCTTCTATGTTATTAATTAAACATTACTCTTTATTTCACCACTCTCTGTAACACCTGTCACACACAAGTATGGAGGAGAATCCTGACAGGTTAGTGTTTTGGTGGAGGGGTATAACGGACAGTGTGTGTGGGACAGAATGAGCCCCCAGAAGTAGATGAGACTGTGATTGGAGGAAACAGTAATATTGAGGATATTGATGGATCAAGCGCTGATTATAGAATTAAAGGAGCTGTGTGTGGGGGGTCCCCCAGCTCACCACCAACTGCTGGAATTGAACCACACCTTCACATTCACACGCATTCCTCTTTTTATCTAACCCTCTTACTCTTATCTTCTCTCACCTTTCTCTCCATCATTCTTTCTGTTTCAATATCTCACTTCTCTCGCCTCTATTTCACACTCACTTATTTTCCTTTTTCCTCCTCACCCTCTCTCTCTCTAATTATAGTGGCGGCGTGCGCATTTGCGTGACGCCAAAACAAACTAATGTTGGCCAATGAGCACGCACATAGTGCGCACGAGCATGACCGAGCGTGTGATTCTCGGACAGACAAATGAATTTGTCTTTGCTGTGTGATGGTCGGGTTACGTGCACGGCTCATCCAATGAGGGCGAACCGCTCACGTGACATCACGCCATGCCTCCGCCACACCTCCACCACGCCTCCCCGTCACCTCCCGACACAGTGCATATTTCGCGTGACATCATGCACTCGGTTGCGTGCGCACGAAGGCACTATAATCGTGACCTAACTCTCACCCTCTCCAACACACCCTCAATTTCACCTTCTTTCACCCTCACACCCGACCGCATGCTCTCTTTATCTCACCCTTACCCTTTTACTCTCTCAGATTACCAATACTATCAAAATGTTAGCAGTATTGGAAAATAAAGATTGGATTTATGTTGAATCAGATTCTATATAAAACACGTTCCATGGACCGGATTTTTTTTAAATCCGTAAATTTGAGCAGCATGGACGACTTTTAAAGAAGACATACAGGCTAAAGTTGCGGAAATTGGAACTCGGATTTCACACGTGTGTGTGTGTGGGAGAATAGTCGGGTGCCTTTAGGAATGTAAGGTTACAGCAGTGTGCCCGTGATGTGTTGTGGGGCACATAGGTAACAGTGCAAATGTGTGCATGCTAGCATGTAAAATTATGTTAGCTCTTACAGCTCTGTTTCCTGGGCCTTATTAACAAAATGTTAGTAACAGTTAACACATGGTAAGGATTTTCACTGTTTGATGAATGAGGCCCATAGTACTCTTTTTTTTTGAGAAGCTGAAATATGATAACCCTCAATTGACCAATATCCCCCCAGGCGAGTCAACCACCGACTATAAACTACCAGAGACTGCACAGTGGTCACAGACACATTCAGTTCAATTTTGCAGCCATGTACCTACCCTGATTTTATTTTACGATCAATAGTTCCTCAACTCGTATGTGAAATATACCTTCTTACTGAACTGGGCTAAGAAGCAGTTTCATTTCTTGTACATTTATTTGCAATTATTCAAGCTACTAAAAATGAAAATTCTAAAGAAAAAAGCATGACAGAAAAGAAGAAGTAGTAGAAATGTACCCAGTTTCAATTTCATATATTTGCATTTTCTGGGAATGTATCATTTATATTTAAAATGTATCATTGATTGTGTGACGAAAGTTGCAACTCTCATACATCTTCCTACCAATAGCTATGTACATAAATGTATATATTACAAAAAAAGCCATAACATTCTTTCAAAACTAAAGCTGTCTCACATTTTAACCTGGTCTGTAACTGTTACATACGCTTATAACATATAGTATCTCTTACTGTGCATGCAATGTCATGTATATAATGTATAACCTTGCTCACTTAATGTAACTATGTATTTGTAACCATGTATCTGTCATTATAACTCTGTGCCCAGGACGTACTTGAAAAGAAGAGGTAACTCTCAATGTTCCCGGTAAAACATTTTATAAATAAATAAATAAAATAAATAATATGCTACCATGCCTACAACAAAAATGTTGGTTCCAGCAACAGAAAAGTGTTGCTGGTTTCTAATTGGTATTTTGAACTTCACAGGTCAGTGCATAGCACTTAAGTTAAGCAGCAATCCCCCCATGTCAAATGTTTTTTTTTTTATTACAGAAACGTGGTAATCCCCCCACGCCCCAGAGCTGAACTAGGCTTTTTTTTATAGCTTCCATAACCCCACCAGTTCCCAAGATATTTACCTTCTTACGTGCCTGTGTTTCTGGTCCCTTTTGGGAAATCAATGTGGCTGCCATCCAGGCCTCACTCCCATAACCCAATAGAACGCTGTAATGTCTTAAGATCTTTGACATCTCAGCTTCCTGTTGGATTACCCCAGTGGCCTCATTTCATTTTACCAGCACAAGATAAGTATCTCGGGCTGTCCTCAGAGCTAGGAATCGCACAGTACAGCTCCGGGTGAGGCGACGAGGGGCACACCCATGGGTTTTAACTATGCAAACAAAATGGTGGGGACGGCTGCTTTACCACAGCAGAACTAACTGCTTGTAGATACATGCACTATATGTACAATTATAGAATGACACTGCTTACTAACTGTAATTTTTAAGGGGTGATATAGAGACATACAGCAATGTTTCAGGACCAATCTGTGCCTTCATCAGGCTTTCCATACAAGCTGGGGAACTTGTACAATGAAAGCCAGGGTGCCTTGGATGTGTCCATGTGTCTTTGCTTGTAAACTCTCCACTTTTTCACTTTTAATTGAATGATAATAAATGAGATGTTAATGTTGAACCCTTCTTTCATTTTTGGATCTTTGGTTTGGGTGTTTTAATTGTGTCCACTACATATTCACCTGCCTGGATTAATTTGAGTTGTATACCCAGTTGAGTGACCGCCATTCTATCTTTGTTCTTTTATGATCACCATTACCACTATTTCAAAATAATAAAAACACCAGGAAAAAAAACGCTGATTTTGCCACAGCAAAATGTACACGGGAAACCCTAAAGATGAAGGGCCATGTTTTCACACCTTTTTGGCGCTGAAGACACCTCACAGCCCATTGAAGTGAAAGGTTTCTGTAAAGTATCTTCCAGTGCCAGAAGGTAAGAATGGCAGAAGACTGCTCAGTATATATGGGGCGAAAATGTAAATCATAAATTTCCTGAACAATTTTGTATTGCTTTGCCTATTCTGTCAGTCACAGAAGCAGAGCTTGAGTGGAGGTGAAGAAAAGGAACAAAGATGGGAACTTAATTGCAGCATTTATAATATAATGGAAACATTGGATGTAGCATTGGCTATTTTTGTCTTTTGTTGTATACATTTGGCCACTCCCAGTAGCACTCCTTTTGACACAAATATACAGTTATGTGAAAAAGAAAGTACACCCTCGTTGAATTCTATTGTTTTATATATCAGGACATAATAACAATTACCTGTTCCTTAGCAGGTCTTAAAATTAGGTAAATACAACCTCGGATGAACAACAACACATGACATGTTACACCGTGTCATGATTTATTTAACAAAAATAAAGCCAAAATGGAGAAGCCATGTGTGAAAAACTAATCTTATGATTCAATAGTTTGTAGAAACACCTTTAGCAGCAATAACTTGAAGTAATCGTTTTCTGTATGACTTTATCAGTCTCTCACATCATTGTGGAGGAATTTTGGCCCACTCTTCTTTACAACGTTTCTTCAGGTCATTGAGGTTTTTGGGCATTTGTTTATGCACAGCTCTCTTAAGGTGCCACCACAGCATTTCAATCGGGTTGAGGTCTGGACTTTGACTGGGCCATTGCAACACCTTGATTCTTTTCTGTTTCTGCCATTCTGTTGTAGATTTGCTGGTGTGCTTGGGATCATTGTCCTGTTGCATGACCCAATTTCGGCCAAGCTTTAGCTGTCGGACAGATGCCTCACATTTGACTCTAGAATACTTTGGTATACAGAGGAGTTCATGGTCGACTCAATGACTGCAAGGTTCCCTGGTCCTGTGGCTGTGAAACAAGCCCAAATCATCACCCCTCCACCACCATGCTTGACAGTTGGTATGAGGTATTTATGCTGATATGCTGTGTTTGGTTTTCGCCAAACGTGGCGCTGTGCCTTATGGGACAAAGAAAAAAAATGTGCATTATGGCCAAACATCTCCACTTTAGTCTCGTCTGTCCAAAGGACATTGTTCCCGAAGTCTTGTGGTTTGTTCAGGTGCAACTTTGCAAACCTAAGCCATGCTGCCATGTTCTTTTTAGAGAGAAGAGGCTTTCTCCTGGCAACTTTTCCAAACAAACCATACTTGTTCAGTCTTTTTCTAATTGTACTGTCATGAACTTTAATATTAAACATGCTAACTGAGGCCTGTAAAGTCTGAAATGTAACTCTTGGTTTTTTTGCAATTTCTCTGAAATTTCTCTGAGCATTGCACGGTCTGACCTTGGGGTGAATTTGCTGGGATGTCCACTCCTGGGAATATTGGCAACTGTTTTGAATGTTTTCCACTTTTGAATAATCTTTCTCACTGTAGAATGATGGACTTTAAATTGTTTGGAAATGGCCTTATAACCATTCCCAGATTGATGGGCAGCAACAATTGCTTCTCTAAGATCATTGCTGAGGTCTTTCCTCCTTGGCATTGTGTTAACACACACCTGAATGCTCCAGACCAGCAAACTGCTAAAAGTTCGGCTTTTTTTAGAGGTGGTCACACTTGCTGATGATCAATTAATAAAGGGCATTTGATTAGCAGCACCTGTCTGCTACATAGGATCTTAATTCCTATGGAAGCAGTAAGGGTATACTTAGTTTTTCACATACTGTATAGCATCTCCATTTGGGCTTTATTTTTGTTAAATCATGACAGTGTAATATGTCATGTGTTGTTGTTCATCTGAGGTTGTATTTACCTAATTTTAAGACCTGCTAAAGAACAGATGATTGTTATTATGTTCTGATATGTAAAACCATAGAATTCAAAGAAGGTGCACGTTCTTTTTCACACAACTGTATATATGATGTGTTGGATGCTGGGGTTAGAGCTTGCAGAGATTGTATGTTCATTAAATGTCAACTGGCATCAGTTGTTTGGAGGTTGGTGACTCCTCCTCCCTGGGTTTAAGCTCACTCCTCCCCACTTTTTAAGTAGCAGGTTTTTCCATGTACCTGCGCAGGACAGGTCTGCTGAGACCATTCTCCCTCCACTGCAGAGATAAATGAGAATACTCTCTGGTAGTGTTAGGACCTGCATACTTGTGATGCCATGACGTGGCTGCAGGCTTATAACGCTTTGGCCAAAGGGTTTAACTAAATGACCCTTACTTATGAGAATACAATCATTTAAGTATTAAGTACTATGTATTTTCTGTCACATTGGATGTAGCATTGGGTATTTTGTTCTTCGGTGTTTACATTTGGCCACGCCCAGAAGAACACCCTTTGACACAAACATATATATGATGTGGTAGGTACTGGGGATAGAGCTTGCTGGGGTTGTGTGTTCATATAATGGAAAGAAGCAGAGTTATGGTCTAGCCCTCTTCTTTTTTTAAGGCAGGTAATCTTCTTTTTTTTGTTTTTTTAAATCTTACCTTAACCGGGGGTACCCCAGAGGTAATTAGTGGTCCTTCAACGTCTAGTGCCCCCTGGGAGATATTTGTAGTTTTCTGTGAGCTGATTTTGGCACACAAAAAACTACATGTATGTATGTATGTATGTATGTCTTTATTTGTATAGCGCCATAAAATGTACATAGCGCTTCACAGTAGTAATACATGTCATATAAATAACAAATATAAATAACAGATCATGGGAATAAGTGCTTCAGACATACTGTAAAAGTAACATTAAGGAAGGAGTCCCTGCTCCGAGGAGCTTACAATCTAATTGGTAGGTAGGGAGAACGTACAGAGACAGTAGGAGGGAATACTAGTAAGTGCGTCTGCAGGGGGCCACGCTTTGTGTCATGTGTCCATGATTATCCAGTGCTACTCATATGCTTCTTTAAGCAGATGTGTCTTAAGGTGGGTCTTAAAGGTGGATAGCGAGGGGGCTAGTCGGGTATTGAGGGGAAGGGCATTCCAGGGGTGTGGGGCAGAAAGTGAGAAAGGTTTAAGGCGGGAGAGAGCTTTAGATACAAAGGGGGTAGAAAGAAGACATCCTTGAGAAGAACGCAAGAGTCGTGATGGTGCATAGCGAGAAATTAGGGCTGAGATGTAATGAGGGGCAGAAGAATGTAAAGCTTTAAAAGTGAGCAGTAGAATTGAGTGCGAGATACGCGATTTAATCGGAAGCCAGGAGAGGGATTTCAGCAGGGGAGACGCTGAGACAGATTTAGGAAAGAGTAGAGTGATTCTGGCAGCAGTGTTTAGGATAGATTGTAGGGGAGACAGGTGAGAGGTAGGAAGGCCGGACAGCAGGAGGTTGCAGTAATCGAGACGTGAGAGAATGAGGGCCTGAGTCAGAGTTTTGGCAGTTGAGTAACAGAGGAAAGGGCGTATCTTTGTGATATTGCGGAGGAAAAAGCGACAAGTTTTAGAAACATTTTGAATATGAGAGGAGAATGAGAGAGAGGAATCAAGTGTGACCCCTAGGCAGCGTGCTTGGGCTACTGGGTGAATGATCGTATTTCCAATAGCAATGTGGAAGGATGTAGTAGGGCCAGGTTTGGGAGGTAGTATAAGGAGCTCTGTTTTTGCCATGTTAAGTTTCAGTCGGCCGATGGCCATCCAGGATGATATTCCAGAGAGGCATTCAGAAACTTTGGTCTGTATAGCAGGTGTAAGGTCAGGGGTTGAAAGGTAAATTTGTGTGTCGTCAGCATAGAGGTGATATTTAAACCCAAAAGATGTGATTAGGTCACCTAGAGAGAGTGTGTAGAGAGAAAAGAGAAGGGGTCCCAGGACAGAGCCCTTGGGTACCCCCACAGAGAGATCAATAGAGGAGGAGGAGGTGTTAGCAAAAGAGACACTGAAGGTACGATGGGAGAGGTAAGAGGAGATTATGGCAGTGTTCTACATACATGGCTGCCGCGGTCACCGATAGAGAGCAATGACATCATCTCCCACTGACGTTGCAACTTTTATATTGGTCGCCGGAGCCAGCACGGACCCTGATGGCTTTCGTTTTTCCCAAGTGTGCCCAGATGGAGAAATGTTAGGTTAGTCCTTAGTCGCACATTAGAATTTCCCTGCATCAATTTGGTGCCATAAAAAAACAGCAACACTTAGTACACAGGCCCCATAATGCTTTTTTTTTTGTCAATGGAAGAAAGGGCATGTGTGGCCTGAAACATTGCCATATGTTCCATTTTCTACTTGGTCATTTACTCATCATGAATGCTTTTCCCCAGCTTCAACTAAAATGACATTTGTAATTTAACCGGTTTTGTACAGCAAGTATAGCTACTTTAGGAACCTTGTGACCCTTAACAAAGGTTCATTACAGTCATATTATTATATATATCAACATAACATTCTCCATAAGCGCTGCACTGGTGTATGTCAGTGTCTTGAGGTGGGTATTTAGACCTATGTGATGGTGCCGAACACCGTTGGAGCTCGGGAATGCAGTTGAGTGTAGCAGGCCTGTACTTCACAAAATACTTTGGTACCACTTTTAGCTGCAACCGTTGAGGAACCTCTCCGACAGTGTTTGCTCATCCGTGCGGCTTCCCGTGAGGATCTTCTGGGCCTCCATTCACGACCTGCTGTTCTCTCTCCAGTCAATGTTCACTCTCTGTAGGCGGGACATAGATTGGCCCTGGGTCACACTCGATCAAGCCTGAAGTCATTCAGACTCGTGCAGATCTCTCACACACGTGCTCTGCCAACTCCTCTTAAAGACTCTTCTCTCCTTTGTCCCACCTCTTCCACAACCTTTGTTATTGGCAGATCCTATGTCCATCATAAGTCAAATGTCCATGGCACACTGGAGAGGAACCTTACAGGAAGCAGTGTGAGTGTGTTGCTTGGATCACACAGCGGGTTACATCAGTATTAATTTTAGCAAACAGGCACTAACAGAAAAAATATGAGCGCAAATATCATTCACTAGTGAAAATTGTGAACACAAGTGTGAAAACAAAATAAATGTATACACTTCCTTGAAAATAGTGCTGCTCCAGATATTGGACTCAATCCAAGTCCAAGAAGGTTGTTTCGACAAAAAATCAGGAGTTCAAATCAGTCCAGGCGTATATGAAAAAATAAATCACAAATATAGTGTAACACAGCATATGATATACGTGCAGTGATAAATAAATTATAAGAAAAGTACTCACATGGTACGTGAGTGTTTTAAGCAGTGTGGTTATTAGGAGTAACCAACTCAATGTAGAATCCGGACACTCTTGTAATGGCGTTTGTCAGGATCAGATGAATGAATAGTAGGGACAAGCAAACAGAGAAGACACAAAAAAATGGTGCAGATTGCTTTTATATGCAAATAAGGTAAGTGGTATTGAACTCACAAGCAATAAGCAAAAACAGGCGTTGGGACCACCCAGGGTCAGAATCTGGAAAGGGAAACAGCACTCCTTCCTCCAGTGGTGGTTCTGCTGCGACAGCCGTGCACAGTGAACAGATGATAATACCAGGGAAGGTTGGACCCAATCTAGGCCAGAATCTCTCCAGAAAGTCCTCCAGCCATTGGATTGTCCTCCTAACGTCTGTATGGCTCCGCCCTACGTGTTTCGCTCTGTCGAATTTCCTCAGGGCTTAATGGTGATGTCAGTGTCTTCTTTTCTCCCTTTTAAATGTCCCACTGGTGCTGGAAATGTCCCACTGGTGCTGGTTAAATGTCCCACTGGTTTGGTTCTGCCAAAATACTGTAACCCACAAGGGCATGTGAGAATATACACTACATATGCACTTGTACAATTGATAAAACTCTTAATATTAGAGGTTTCACCTGTCACTTTTAAGATAAATGAATTTGCTTATTTTCTTAAATCAAATTTACATGTCTTACATTTATCCCATTTAAAAAAAAACTTTTGGTTTATCAGGTAGCCATGTCGCCTCTTTATTTGTCTCTATTTTATTAAGGCCACTAGGTGCCAGATTGTCTCTCAAGTTCCGTGCCTTTGTAAATACCACTTGGGGTGCGACCGGTAGGAGATCTTTAAGAATGGGGTCCTGTTTGAGAACATGCCAATGTTTGAGAATTTATATGCTGTATACTTGATGATTCTTTATTAAACTTGGTAATAAAAGGAACACAATTTGGTTTGATTTCCCTTTTTTGTTATTACTTACTAATAGATTATCTCTATTCTGACCCGCCACTTTTTCCATTGCTCCTTTAATCACTGAGGGTTCATAATTATTTTCTACAAATCTTTTTTTCCAGAATTTTAGCTTGTGACTGGAAGACCTCTGGATCTGAAACAATTCATTTTTATCCGTCTGAGCTGTCCATACGGAATGTTACTTAACCACTTCTTGTGGTAGCAACTGGTCTCAAGGATGTAATGGTTGCAGTCAATACTTTTAAAATGAGTTTTAGTGTTAATTCAATTGTTATCCACATAGACACATAGGTCAAGGAAGGGGATGGAGATTGTACTGAATTTAGGAATAAAAATGAGATTTAGGTAAGTAGTATTTAAATATTTTAAAAAAATCATGTAAAATAGACTCTTCCCCCTTCCATATGAATATAATGTCATTGATATAGAGTCGCAAGAGGACCAGGTTTACGCCAAATGGGTTGTTATGGTAAGTTAAATCTTCATTTAAAAATAAATTGGCAAAACTTGGCACAAACCTGGTCCCCATGGCTGTGCCGCACAGTTGCAAATAAAACTGCCTCTCAAACCAGAAATAGTTGTGGGTTAAGATATAAAATAAGATAAGATATAAAATATCCCATCTAAAATAAATTGGACTTGTGCAGGATATAAAATATTTTTATCTAATAATATCCTTTTGACTGCCTCACAACCTTTGTCGTGATTGATGACTGTATATAATGATGATACATCAACTGTACATAAAATGTAATTGTCTTCCCAGACTACTTCTTTCAGGATATTGATAATATGAGTAGTGTCTTTTAAATGAGACGGTAAGCTGGTGACATATTCCTGAAGAAATGTGTCTATATATTGGGACAGATTTGAAGTCGCTGATTCCACCCCTGATATAATTGGTCTCCCTGGTGGTCGCTTGGGGATTTTTCTGGATGTTAGGTAGAAAATAACATAAGGGAATTTTTGGAAATGGTTTTGAAAGTAATTTAAATTCAGTATCATTCAAAATCCGCATGTTTTTACCTTTGTGTAGTAACACCTCTAAGTCCCTTCTATTCATTAATCTGATCACAGCGAATGCCATTACAAGGGTATCCGGATTCTACATTGAGTTGGCTACTTTTAATAACCACACCGCTTCAGACACTCATGTGCCATGTGAGTGCTTTTCTTATCATTTATTTATCACTGCACGTATGTCATATACTGTGTTGCACTATATTTGTGATTTATTCTTTCATATACGCCTGGACTGATTTGCACTCCTGATTTTTTGCCGCAGCAAACAGATACTGCATGATTTTATTTACCATGAAATACCATGAGCATACCAGCTTCAGATGGCTTGCTGTTGTTCTGGCCATGTTCTACCATGTCTTTGTACAGTTGTAGCTTCTTTTTGTATGTTGTGTTGGGCAACAACATGTTCCTGTATTTATAACAGAATACAAATCCTGCTTGTATCATCTGATCTTCAAGTGAAAATTGGAGAGCGTATTACAATGAATTCACCTGGTTATTAGGGAGATACTATCGTATAATAGCAATAAAAGTGTAGTATAATAATTATTATTTTTATTATTATTGTTACTTCATTTGTATTTAGCAATAGAATATTATTTATCACTTTACAATATAAATATGTAAACTAATTACTGTACACAATGTCAACACAGCGTCCAGACAAAAGTGCGGCCTGCAGGAGTGGAATCACAGCTTTGAAGAGCTATCACCTCTTTATCAAAATGGGTCACGGTGGCTGGAACTAAGCGTGTGGTGGCCCTGCAGCCCACTGAAGATGAATTTCTGTGACTCAGGATCCCTTATGGACTCTATTTGACTTATGCCATTCAAAATATTGTCTTGTTTGCTATAATCCATTTTGTTTCCCTAGACTATTTTGTAATGTTAGTTTCATCGTGTGAGAAAGATTGTGGGATGTGAGAAAGAAACACATTTAATTGTTTATGGAACACGAGTTGGTACAGAAAACATCTCCAAGGTTTAGATAAGAATACGGGCTGTATGCCCAGGCTTCTGATAAGTAATTTCCATGGAGAAGAATATGTTATTGTTTAATTGTATCATTGCTACATACTAACAAAGCCATGAATTGGTTAATCTTTACGTAGGAATTAACTATAGGATGTCTGTTTGGGAATAGTTTCTGTTACCTCAAAGCACTGTTCTCCATTTGTAACCGGTGTTACCTGTACTGCCTGAAGCTTATTGGTTACTGCATCTAGAAGAATAAAGAAAGGAACTGCAAGAAACCTGTTGCAGACTAAATCATTTGGAATTATATACAATGGACCTGTATTATCACACTTTTGGAATGTTTATTTTCATCACCGCTGGGTTTATATATTTTTATATGTCGGCAATGTATGTATGCTACTGATTTTGTATATACTGTACATCATTCCCACCGAAAAAAATAGTTCCCCCACTCCTGGCATGGGTTTAACATAATGGTACATTTACAGCTGGGGTCTACTCTGTTTATGTACAGGTAGCCGTCAGTTGTGATCACTGGTTAATCATTTGCTTAATAATAATAGTTTTTTAGTGCCCAATACAAAACAAATGAAATGTTGGGGTAAATCTCTTAGGACCATATTTTAGAAAGATGTATTCAAAACTTTACTGTAAAACAGAAATGGATATAATAATAACAATTTCATATAGGACTTTCTCCCAAGTGCTTAACAGCGCTATACTGTATGGTACTGTATGCAGCGGTGAACACATAATTGAGAGAGAGAGAGAGAGAGAGAGCAGAACTGTTCATTAAGAGTAGTGGTAACTGCTAAACCTGTTTAGCAGGTATCATATTTTTCTGTTAGAGTAGAGTACGAAAAATGTATACGGTTGAACTCATATTAACATAATAGGGAAAACATTGTGATTTTAGAACCAAAAGGGAACAGGGTTGTGTAAAAAGGAGATAAATAAAACAAAGTATGGACGTAGATTATACTCATGAGGGCCTATTCTCGTAGCTCTGAACCGGTATAGCATGTTCAGAAGTCGCGGTATTAAATGTGTTAAAAAAACCTTATTCTCTATTGCAAATCGCATTTCTAAACCACGTCTTTAAAAAAATATAATAATAATAACATATATATGTAGCTGGTGTTCCCCCACCCTCTGGGAAATTTCGCTGTTACCGAGTGTTGTTGTGCTGCTCACCTGCTAGGCTTACAGGATACTGAGTGTCCGCCGATGGTAGTGGGGAAGACAGGAGAGGGTTTAGGAATATTCTTAGCTCTTCACTCGGTGCAGCGGCTCCATCTCCAGCAGGCTCCAGTAGAACTGGGTGCAGTCCCTTCGGAGAACCCTCTTGTGCTCCCCCTGATTAACTGAAGTCTCAGGCAGGAGTATATAAAACAGCAACAGGTCTATATTCTTCCAACAGAATACAGCATACAACCGGTACACTTCTTAGGATGGTCCCTGGACTCAACCCCCAGGGCTTGAGGCCCTAAAGGTCTATCCTTAGCTCCCCTATACCATGGTGGAATAAGAGGTAGTTGCCCCACTCCCATGAGGGAGGGGAAGGAAGGTGTCCAGAACCCTGGCTCCACACTTCCAGCTCCACAGAACACCAGGAATGAACCACACATTAGGCTGTGGTACCCCTTTTGTATCCAGGAGAAGGGTCCTAGGTCTGAACCCGGATAGGGAAGTACACAGGCATTAGGCCCACCTCCCACCTGTCACTCAAGGGAGCTTCTCACTGCAGGGGAAAACCCGGATTAACCCTAACACTGTCTGCGCTGGTAACAGGGTTTATGTGTTTAGGCAGGGCAGATTATTACCCAAGAGGATACATGGCTACATATAGTTATTGGTTCTGATATGAGTAGCCTTAATTATCAGTGTCGTGCACACGGGAACACAAATGTATTTGATTGAGAGGCTTTAAAAACACATATTTACAAAATCTTGAATAAAGGGTATGCTATGGGTTCTAAGTGTCAAAATCACATTACAACGTCAGTTTGTTCCAGGTCAATCTTTGAACAGGAATAATTGCCCTATGTGACGGGGAGGAAAGGGTTAATATCTGATTTGCCATGCATTACTGTTGTTGCCCTGTCCCCGCCATTTTTATTCCCCATGTGCAGGCCATTCCCTGTTTGCGAGGGTAAAAGACAAGATGCATTGCTTGCCATACCCTCTAACCAACACATGATAGAAGATCTTAAATGTAAGGCAGGAGGTATTTTTTTTGTAAGTCTAAGCAGGAATTACTTGGACATCCAGCTGTGATATGGGTGAATGAGCTTCGGTATTTTTATGACCAAGCCTGAAAGGGTTGTAATTATTTTTATGATGGAGCCTCAAAAGGCTCCCACAGATTTAGAGTCCCCCTGTCTAAAAGAGTGTCAATTATGACAGTACCCAGAGGCCCATAATGTATACAATACTGGCATACTGATGCACAGCAGATGTCAGGCTAGTGACACCTCTAAGTCAGAGACCAGACACAGTGGCCCCAAGAAATGGGTGTAGCCCAGGTATGCTAAGTGGCATGGGCGTCAGCCTGACCCATGCGCACTGCCCACCGGACAGCCCTTTTGACCGGTCTTATGAACTGTGGGTCACTTGGCTATTCGTGGTTTTTTTTGTTCCCACGAGGGGATTGGATCCACATGTTAAAGATAGCTTTGGCCAGTCTATAACTGTGGCTTCCCAGGTATTTCCCAGTGTGATTCCTGAATTTTAATCCATGATGTAAAGATGCAAGACTTTGTTCCAGTACAGCAGCAACCAGTCCAGGAGTGAATGGGTTAACAACCACATAACCACAGGACTTTTAAAACCAAGGCTGCATTTCTTGCACTGGCAAGCAAAGGACAATTTCTTTCATTCCAAGGACAATTTATTTCATTTCCTGATCCCAGTGAGTGTGTTTTAAGTGTATTCTGCAGATGTCGTGTGTTTGTCTATTAAGGAAATAAATCACAATTTATTTTGCAACTTGTTCTGTTCAATCAAGTACCCAGAAATATAAATGTGTTGATAAAAGTTGATGTCATCGTGACACCCTATATACAAGAAAAATACATGGTTAGACCAGGGGTCCGCAAACTAATCCTCGGCCTTGGGAAAGCTGTCTGCAACTTGGCATGTGTCTACCAACCCCCTATAATGACCTAGAGATCAAGAAGTTCCAGGGTATTTTCATCTCAACAACATTTTCAATTAGACCTGAATTTCTTCTCCCAAAATTGGAAATGATTGGGGAAGACCATCAGATATGAAAACAAGAACCTATCTGGTTGCCGTTACTCCACCATAATTAGTACAGTATGTACAATATTATATTTCATTATGTTTAGTTTGAACTGCGTACCATATATATAGTATTTAATACACGTTTTCTTTACTCTTTTTTTTTCATGTTTTGTACCTATTAAAGCCTGGAGAATCGATTGTACTGATTTCTCCTCTGAACTTTCAGCTAATGAAAGGTGTGTGTGTGTGTGTGTGTGAAGTGTGTGTGTGTGTGGAGATCTTGGTTCCTTTATTTTTCACATCCGTTTTGAGAGATTGGTGCGTAAGTCTTATAACGTTATCATTTAAATAAGCACTCCCATTACTGATTGCAGCTTCTTATTGGATGGCCATTTAAATGACCTTGGAGAAAACTGGTAATTATACTTTGGTGGTTTCACTACAGAAGAATCTCCAGATTGCAATGATGTTAAGAAATATATAGATTTCGGTGGGATTGCTGCTATGACAAAAAAAAAGTGCTTTTATCATTTTTTGGGCTTCAATTTACAATGTGTATTCGTGATGCAACTTCCCTAATGGAGAAAAACAATGACCTCTAAAGAGATCGGCATCAAAATATCTAGTAGACAGATCTATTCATCATGGAAAAAAATGTGCTGCACTGTAAATTCCATTGGTTTTGTGTTACACCGCTCAAGAGTTCAGGAAGCACTGAAATGAGAAGGGTGAAAGGAAAACAAATATATGATACAATTAGGATTTAAATACAAAAACATGACAATGTGATGTAGTGAATAAAGATTCAGTACACCCCTCCCCACTGGCTATTAAAATGATTCTTATTATATTTGAATGGCACTGACATATTCTGCAGCGCAGTACAATGTGGCAGGGAGGACAATAACATTGTAAGACAAAAGAGTAGAAATAGGTTAAGACAAACTTTGACAACAGGAAGGAGGTATTTGCCCCAAGGAGCTTGCAATCTAGAATATACATGTCTGTTCATGTAGCCTTTGAAGAAACCTTTTAATGTTGTGGCTTCTATACCAGTTGGGAGATGGCGAGGAGGCGGCCCCCCCCCCCCCCCATTCCCTTATCCTCCTCTTCCCCTTTTCCTCCCCCTTCCGTCCCTTTCCCCTATTTTATTTTCAGATGCTCTATTTACAATGAGCAGCAAATTACCCAACAGTGCATGAAACAACGGTTATTTATGTTACCTGATGTATATTGGAATGTGACTGGTTAGATATACGATGTATGATTTGTCAATTTTTGCCTTAAAACAAAACCAATAAAATTGGTTATAAAAAAACAAAACAGCACAATAAAATATTTGTTCGTAAAAGTGCTGCAATGCAGCTTTAATTTTTTTTACATACAGGGTTGGTTCCTTAGGTCTGCGGGGACCACTGGAGACCACCTGAGGTCTCCTCGGATGCTCACGGGTACCAGGCTGGCGTGTCCACGGGGGACACCTGCGGGGAAGAACCGGTGGTCCCATCTGTGGGGGCACTGCAGACCCGTAGGGACCACCCGAGGGCCCCCAGGCCCCCGTGGGAACCACCCGAGGCCCCCCAGACACCGCGGGCCTACCCGTGGAGACCCCATTGTGGCCCACGGTGACCCACGGAGACCACCTGGGAGACCACAGTGCCTGGCGGGGACCACCCGTAGGCCTCCAGACCCTGTTTGAAACCTTTTGCTGGGCCACTGTGAGACTTACGGACACCCGTCAGGGCCACCAGGGACTCCCGTGGGCCTGGGGTATTAACCCTGTATGTAAAATAATAAATCATGTATTTATGGGGGGGGCACAGGGGGTGGGTTATGTATGTAATAAATATAATGATGTTTATTGTGGGGCTGTGTATTGTTTTTATTGTGGGTACTGGGGGTGGGGGAAGGGGTTATTGGCCCCAAGGGTATGTGGATAGGCCTCCCACCTGGGTAGTGGGTGTCATGGGAGAGGGGGTTTGGCCCGGTATTAAAGGGGTTACACCCCATTTGGCCACCCCCTGCTCTCACTTGGGAAGCAAGGGGTTTACTGGACTGCGGTCCAGTAATGTGTTTTTACCCTGCTTCAGCAACCAAATATATATTCCCCTGTAAATGTGTATTGTTCCCATTCCAGTGTTTGCACCAACACATACACTGGGGTTGATGCGGGAGGGAAAGGGTTAAGGTTAATTCAGTGTTTATAGCCCTTTGTTCCATTTTCCTGCCTTTTCAGGCACCATTTTGCAGCTCTCCATAGGTCGCCATTGCAGCCCAATGCAACCTTATGGAGATTCCGGTGATTTGGTCCTGTTTCGGTAGAAGACCTGTAGGTGGCGCCTGAGAGGAGGAGCGGCGGTTCCTCATTGTAAGTCAATGGAGCCATTCATTTCAATGGGGATTCCTCGACGCCGACCTCCAGGAACGGGTTGGCAGCCATCCAAACCGCAGACCACAAGAGCGGAAACATTATCTGAAAAAGAGCTTTGATCACTACCCGGTCAAGTTCAATCACAATTGGCGTGGGAAACTTAGGTTCTGGGGCACCCAGAAATAAAATTATTTTTGCCCCTAGCCCCTAGGAACCCCCACACACGACCACCACCGGGTCCAAGAATGAGGGACCCCCGTAAAGGGTCGAGCTCGCCACGAGGGTCGCGCCATTGACTCTAATGGCGGAGCGGAGGCCCCATTGAATCCTATGGTGGCGCCGGCCCACGCATTGCCTATGGCGGCGCCGGCCATATTGATTCCAATGGGGGAAAAGCCGCGTGGCTTTAAAACGGCTAAGTCCGAAAGGGTAAAATGGGTAAGCCCATATCTCCGGTTCTGTGAGGACCAGAGGGCTGGGATTTGGGTCGCATGTAGTCACCGTTCCGGCATGACTGCATGGCCATTTCCAGCCCTCTCCGAACAACCAGACGGAGTATGGGCCAATGTGAAAAATTGTGGTTTTCCTATAGACTTCAATGACGGAGTTGCTCCATTGAAAGTCTATAGCGGTGGAGCCCATAGACTTCAATGGCGGAATTGCTCCATTGAAAGACTATAGCGGCGGAACCCATTGACTTCAACGGCGGAGTTGCTCCATTGAAAGCCTATAGCGACGGAGCCCGTTGATTTCAATGGGAGAGTGAAAAGCAGAGATTATTTTAGCTATGGCGGAGAATCCTGCATTAAAGTTAATGGGAGATTTTAACTTGTTTTTTGTATCTCCGGTTCTGGGGGTCGTGGGAGGCTGAAACTTGGCCACTATTGCAAAGATCCTCCGGCATGAGGACCTGGTAAATTTCAGCCCGCTCAGACCCACAGAACGGATTATTTTAATATGTGAAGATATTAAAGCATGAATTGTATTTTGGGTCTGGTATAAAAACTCTGAGCCCATATGGTATGGTAATGCTCAGGGAGGGAGACAAGTGGTCTACAATAAACCCCTGATCAAAGACTCCCCCAACCTGCTTGTGTATGCGAGCACAAAGGAAAGCAGGACATGGGTACTTGACGTTAAGTGTTGTAATTCACACCCTAGGGTGTGACAAAGGGTTTCCTGGCCCAAGTAGACATTCAGGCGCCAGGCTTGTGGGCAGGGGCCTAGGGAAATAAGCCCCTGATTAGAATAATACCCACCGAGTGGGCAGGTATTACGGTGCCCCTCAGGTGAGGTGGCAAGGAGAGATTGGGTGCAGGTAATTGTTCTCCAATGACCTGCACTCAATGATAAGGTATAGGACTGGAATAAAATATAAACCAGTGTCAGTCCTATGTTCATTATCTTCGTGTCTTTTCGTGATGTCTTCATCTGAACCTGTATTGTGGAAGGAATTGCCAATCCTGTATCCTGATTGCTTTCTTGTCCAACCGTTAAGTAAGTGCTAATTCTTGTCTGTTATTTATATATCTTGTGTGTTCACCTTCTTTAAGGAATATACTATATTTATTATATCTAAGTCGTGTTCAATTCAACCCAGATATTTTGGTGTGTATTATTATAACCTATCACTAGCTACCGTGACAGTGGGTGAGGATGGTTAGGCTTCACGGGGTGGGGGGGGGGGTAGTGGGGGAGGGTGGGTTAACCCCTTAATGACTGTAGCGGTTAATGACCGCTAAGGTGATTAAGGGGTTAGGGGACATTACATTGGCTTTTGTTATTCTTGTTTATGTTTTGCAGCATCGGAGGAGGGCAATGTTATTCATCCTTTTGTATCATCCATCCTTATTGGAGTGATTCTATCAGTAAAATACATGATTGTTGGACATACTTTGTTCTTTTTCTTCATTTTTTGAGTGCTGGGAACTTTTGTTGTATTTATGAAAATTCTAAGTTCTAGTAACTGTATTGGATTTAAATGTAGATTTGTTCCTTTTGATATCTACAATCTACTTGCTGCCTACAATATTTATTTATTTTTCTGCTACCTGTAAATATCTGCAGGTACATTTGTACATTTTTATCAGTGACCATTTCTTCCTCCTTTTGAAGGAATATAAAAGGGGGAAAATAGTTCAATTTTTTTATTTCTAATTAATACTGCAAGAAAAAATCTGCATATTTTTAAGTGTGCTTCGATTCTCTGAGGTTCCCCTCTGACCCTCCGTGTGATCACAGCCGCACATCTCCTCTCCCAGGGTGCACAGGGACAGTCACTGGAGTACGGCAAGCGCAGGGGGAGGGGAGTACGGCAAGTGCAGGGGGCGGGGATTACAGATCCCAGCCCTCGCATGACGCGGAAGTCTTTCTCTCCCCGGTCGCATTTGCCTGTCAGCTGGGAAACCTGGACTCGTGCAGGAGAGTTTGCTGGTTACCGGTGGGTGTGCTGCTGCTGGCGATTTCCCCCTCCCCCCATATGCCTACCTCAGGCGGGAGGAGAGGCTGGTATCCTGCCCTGCGGTTGCCGGCGGAGGAGGCGGCGGGGGCCAGGAGGATGTGGTGGCGGCGGAGGGCAGGAGGAGGCAGCGGCAGGAGGCAGCAGCCAGAGCAGGCAGGCCTGCACGCTTGCGCTCTTGCAGGCACCGGAAGTGCCGCACTGCTAGAGCGCGCACCTGCAGTCCTGACCTGAGAGCGGGGTGGTGAGCCATGTGAGCGGGGTGGGGGTGAGCGGGCTCGGGAAAGGTTGAGGGGGAAAGCCAGGAAAGCCGTCACAGTGAGTGCGGGCGGCCAGTCCGTATCCGGAACCCCACGGAACCCTGGTTGGGAATCACTGCATTACATGAACAACAGAGGTTATATATTCAATTCACAGACATTTCATGGACAGATAGAGATATGATTATGGGCGTATGTAACCTTTACAGACAATATTAAAATTGGGTTAGGAGAGGTAGGATAGGCCTGCAATGTGTTTGAATAGGCCCTGCCTCAAGGAGCTTACAATCTATAAGGCCAGGTAAGTAATTTGGCAAATAGCGCAAAAGAGCAACTAAATCTTGTAGTATTGATGATCTTGGTTAAAGCCACTTTTTTTGCTATAGAATGAAGCTGCTTTTGGTGCATCTCCTGGTGCTTTATTTGAATTTCATTCCCAAATTCTTGATTTATTTTCTCTTGATTTAGCTGGACAGGGGTGCGCAAACTTTTCCTCGTGCGCACCCCTGCCTGCTCTCCTCGGCATCTAGCGCCCTCCCCTGCTCGGCCCCGGCCTCAAATGACACACAGGGTCATGTGACATCATGTCATGTGACATCACATTGCCATTGTCATTTGACGCCGGGTTACAATGACGACGCGTCGCTGGAAGGGAAGTGTGTTAGGCCCGGGCCATAGAGGGGTGAGGAGTTCCGAGCCGCGCTGACGCTGAGGGAGCCGGGGGGAGGTGGTTGGAGGCGGGGCAGTGACGTCGCTGGGCCAATCGCCCGCGACGCACTGACGTCAACGTCACGGCTGCTTCAGGCTGATTGGATGTTTTCAGCCGACAGCGCGCTGAAAAACAGCTTGGCTGTCGGCTGAAAACTCCAGCGCCTCAGCACGCCTGCGGACGCTCGCGTGAGCCCCCTCTCAAGGCATCCTCATTGAGGATGCAGGGGCTCAGCGCTGAGCGTCCGCACGGCTCAGCGCGGCCTGTCCTTCTATGAACTCGGCCTTATAGAGGCCTCGAGCGTTCCCTCGGCATTTAATTTAAATGCCTGGGGGGAGAGTGTAGGACCTCTATAATTGCTTCCCCCCCAGAAAATCTAGCGCCCCCCTTGCCCCCCAGTTTGCGCACCCCTGATCTAGCACATTCTGTTCAATCCGTTCCCCTATGCCGGAGAAGATTTTAGTCCCACGGAGCGGAGATTTTGCACATGATGGGCAATTGATTTCACTGCATATTGAAGTACTGTAGGACCTCAGAGTCTCAATCAAAGTAACCCTTTTTTTGTTTTTTTGTTTATGGTTCGAAAGCTACAAACGTTTCAATTACATAGTTCACAGTGTATTTGGATGTTAATTATGTTACCTGTTAGAACTATAGTGCTCTTCTACAGTGAAATAAATATTGCCGTGTACGTCCCGTTCACCAGTAAGTGTAAGGAACTGTGATACTAAACCTTCTTTACTTTTTGCCTGCTGCATTCCAAGATCAGATACATTAGCAGGGGGGCTACCTGGGTTGTTGGTGGAGAGGGGGTTGGGTGGTTGCAGGAATGTCTCAAGCCCCACAAATTAATGTATTTAGTAAGGCTAAAGTAAGGTCAAATTGGAATTGCAATTTTGCTGCAAAGTACAACAAAAATATAAGGTATAATTATACATCTCAAAAAGGCAGCTCAACGCCAGTGCTCAATTCCCAAGCACACTTGTGGTGCTGAAAAATAAAATAAATAAACACACACACACACACACACACGTCCACTTTCAAGCAGGTCAGACTGAGGCCTCCTCCCCCAGCTGCAAACTCCACCTCTCCTGTTGCTGAGGCTGGTGTGTGTGTGTGTAGCTTTCACTGGCACAAGAAGAGGCTGCAGCTTGCAACGTCACAGGAGCTGCTCACACATTCTGCAGCACTGGGATTGCTGTTGCAGTGAGCCGAGCTATGTCATTGTATGAACCCAAACAACAGAAGCTGCAATCACTGGAATAATATTAAGAATAACAAAGATCGCCTGGAGGGCGCGTAGTGATGGTTTTGTGCGCCTGGAAAGCCATGTCTGCTGGAGTTGCTGAAGCTCTTGTTTTGTATGGGACCTGTGTGAGTGTGCTGCATTTGTGACTGTTCTGCACTTTGCTGTGATTGCATATGCGGCTGTCTAGTGTCTTGCTGTAAATTACCTGCGCTTTTCCTGTGTGTTCTTGTGACTTTCCTGCATTCCATCTGACATTAACTTGTGTTTCAGTGACTTTTCGGCATTGGATCTAACATTAGTTTGTGTATTGCTGCGACTTTCCTGCATTGAATCTGACATTAATTTGTATGTTGCTGTGACATTTCAGCATTGGATATGATATTAATTTGTGTGCCTTGCACTTTTTATTAATCTCCTAGTCTCTGTTCTAGCTAATCTCTGGTTCTGCTACTTGATAATTACATCTGTGCTGCTTCTTGCATCTCTGTGCGTGTCCTGTGCCCCATTGGCACTGTCCCTTGGCTGGTCACTGTCCTGGATCCTTGCTGGAGAAATGCAGTGGGGATACATTATGCAAGCAGACCTGTGCTGGCATTTCTTTATCCTGCTGTTACACCATCTGGTCTCTGGAGTAGGTAAGTCCCATGTCACAAAGGGCAAGAGCAAAGATTTCTTCCAGATGTGTCTTGCTAGGTAGTATTTCCAATACTCCATAATGAGGCTGTATACAGTCAGGGGGTGGATGTAAATAATAGGGTAGCAAGTAAGCAACAAGTGGGGGAGGACTGGACACCCAGTTTCATGGCTTTCAACAGGTTTATTCACTTATTGGTGAGATTTCCATGTTAGAGACCACGTATATCGTACTGTATGTAAAGGGGGATTTGGATTACATTGAAGAAAGTTTAGGGTGGAAATGGATCAAAGTCTCCCACACAATAAACTGCAAAATAAATGGCATCAGACTTGTCGCCAACAAGGGTCTCTTATTTAGGAGGCAATTGGTTGTCTTTTTGTTCTGATAACCTGGTTCAGTGTTTTTCTCCAGGTTTCTTCCAGTTTTGCAGCTGAGCTATTTTGATACATTGGGTTGATCTGAGTTATGCAGTTTTTGTGCATGTAGTATTGTGTTTACCACCATGTAGTACAGTATGTTCTAATCATTTCTTGCTTCATATTTAGTGTGTTTTCTTTCTTTATGAATGTGTGCGAGATAAATGTCAGCATGTTTACCTGATATCTTAGAAGTTGCATAACAGTGGTGGGTCCTCTAAGGTGAAATGTATGTTCCCCTGGTATCTGTATAAATAAAGACATGGTATAGGTGCTCAGTCTTATCTCTGTGAGATTGATTTCAGAATGTGTCTCTTATATCTCATTATCCAGAATCCCTGGCTGCAGTGGGAGCACTGTATGGCTAGGAGATAATGGGGAAAGACAGAGTTGCAGACCTGTTTGACACAAGGCTTTGGCACAAGGGAATATATATATATATATATATATATATAAAAATATATATATACACACACACACACACATATATAACTGTATGCTCATCTGCATGTCTTAGGCAGGTCTGCAACCCCGCCTTTCCCCATTATCACCCAGCATACAGCACTTCCACTGCAGCAAGGGATTCTGGGAAATGACTGCAGCAAGGGATTCTGGGAAATGACATGCAAATGAGCACACAGTGTCACTATAGGGAACCATGTTAAAAATGGTTATTGAGGCAAAAAGTGACACTGTGTGCTCATTTGCATGTCATTTCCCAGAATCCCTTGCTGCAGTGGAAGTGCTGTATAATGGGGAAAGGCGGGGTTGCAGACCTGCCTAAGACATGCAGATGAGCATACAGTTATATTTGCATATTTGCTTTCCTGTGGATGGTTTTTGTCACTTTTTTTACTCACCATAACTTAACTCAGTATTATGGTATATATATATATATATATATATATATATATATATATATATATATATATATAGGAAAGCGCCTGATCCCAGTGCAATAAGTTCAAAATAGACATTTAATATTCCCAAAAATCTAACAAATAAAAACTCACAATCAACAGATATTAGAGAGCGTGTTATGAGAATACTCATGCACCAGTGACTGGATACTCAGCTCCTCCGATCGTATGGCTTGTGATGGCGTCAGTTCCACACTCCTCTGAGCTTCTGTCCAGCAGGAACTCAGGGAGCTATGCAGCCGCTATTGTCATCCCTCATGAACAGTGCATGAGGATGAATAGTACCGGGCAAGGCAGGAAGAGGCAATGGAGTCGCGTGAATGAAGTTATCAGCGAGCTAGAGTCCAGTACTAGGTAACAGATAATTGCGCTCACACTAGCAGCACAGTGCACACCCTACGCGTTTCTTCACGTCAAGTGATTTCATCAGTTCCCCTTGCCCGGAACTATTCATGCTCGTGCACTGTTCATGAGGGATGACCCTGAGGAAGGTTCCGTTTGCAGGAACCGAAACGTTGGTTTTTGTGTTTTAATACACTTTTTACATTTTCTACCCGTGTGTGCTGTCTCTCCTTACTGGACCATCATCTGGTAATATTATATATATATATATATATATATATATATATATATATAATAAAATTACATACTTAGTTACTCTTTATTTTAAAAGAAAAGGAGGTTTATTCTAGAAAGTATCTTGGCCTTTCTCTGTTTCTAGCACGGCTATTGTATAAATCCTTTTAAAGTTATGTAGAAAGACTGGGGATCCACTGGGGATGAGGGATGTGTAGCCATCCTATACTGTATGGGACATTGGGTAACGGTATATGTTTCTGTTTGCCGTTTAGGGGCATCTTTTGCCCTGTGACTTATATAATAACTGTCTGTTAGGAGCATTTGTTTCAGATACCTTTGTGTTGCAAGCTTCTCTGACACTCAAGGGGTTAACTAAATTAAAGGGATAACCCCTCCTAGGACTAAAGTGAACTCATGGCCGCATGTTTAATGGGTTTAATATAGATGATTGAGACCACGTCAAAAATATTTTTAATACACAAGTTTTTAAAATGTTATAGTAACAAAATCTATTGGTGCTGTTTATAATCCTTTCCTTATTTCTTGTGTAATCAGACCGCTTGACAACTGTTATATATACACAAGTGAATTGTTGGTCCAGACTTTTCTCCACTCTTTTATTTAGTTTAAACTTAGCTTTGCTGTTATCCTCCCAGACACGTAATATATCAAATACTTACATCTTCTGAACAGAGCATCACATTTAAAAACAAAAAAATGTCGACCAGCACAGACTGCTGCGTATAAGGGAGACTGAAACTTTCCAAGGAAGGCAATTACAATGATACATTGTTTAAAGAAAACTTTTATTTTTGCATCTGTTTTGTCAAGATACTATTCTTGGATGATGATTTAGGCTAAGTCCCCACTGGCGCTGAGCACGCTCATGCATGGAGAGCGCTCCAAGCATGAGTGCCGGGTGTCCGGCTTGTACACGCGCGCAGGGGGGTCAATGCGGGTAGTTCAGCGCGCAGGTAAGTATAGATTTTTTCTTTTGCTAAGCGCCGATCGTGGCTGAGTGTGCACGCACGCGCCGCGCGCACTGCGTGAGCAGGGACTTACATATATTTATATACGTAAGTCTCCTCCGCAAGCACCACCCGATCAGCGCTAGCGGGAATTTAGCCTTACACTGACATCAGCAATTACCTTAATCTAGGAAAGAAACAAACATCACCTTTGCCCTACATCAAGAAGTTTGTTACTTATTACATAGACTTAAAGAGGCAATCCAAGCAGGCAAATGGAAAAGTTTTTTTTTTTAACATAGGATTGAAGCAGGGGGCATCCGGAGCTGAACCCCGTTAATTTCAGCTGTGGGGACCCCCTGCTTCTTGAGATACTTACCTCCGTAAGGGGTATTCGCTAGCAAGGATCACGTAATGGCCACTTTCAAAGCTCCCGTGCCCTGCAGGCCAATAGGAAGTCGTGATGTCATCCGGTGCAGCTTCCTATTGGCCCACGTGACGCCACACCCCCTTTGGAGTTGAGTATCTCTGGAAGCAGAGGGTCCCTGGAGCTCAAATGAACGGGGTTCAGCTCCAGAGACCCCCTGCTTCAAATGTATGTATGTATGTATGTATGTATGTATGTATGTATGTATGTATGTACCACGACTATTAAGGTTATGGTGGGTAAAAAAAGTGACTAAAACCCTCCACAGTAAAGCATAAAGCAACTGTAAATATTCCTGTATATTCATTTGCATGTCTTAGGCAGGTCTGCAGCCCTGTCTTTCACCATTATCACCCAGCAAACAGCACTTCCACTGTAGCAAGGGATTCTGGGAAATGACATGCAAATGAGCACACAGTGCCACTTTTTATCTCATGCTCACATTACATGAGCAACCCTTAGCCAATGCATGCTGCTTTAAACACAGCTTTTAAGCAAGGACTTGGGAGATGCAAAGTCAGTTAACCCACTCATAGACATGTTTCAACCTTGATGGGTATCATCAGTGTGAGGTTGGCTTACTGACATTTGCTCAAATGAGATAAGAGTAGGTAATCACCACCACTATTAAGGTTATGGAGGGTAAAAAAAGTGACTAAAACCCTCCACAGTAAAGCATAAAGCAACTGTATAAACACACACACACACACACACACACACACATAATTCTATGAGGGTGTGGGGCCAGAATGCTATAGCAAGTGGTGCAGGGGCAGAATATGTGGGTGCAGTATAACTTGGGGTAGGATATGCAGGGTGTGGGGGCAGTAAAACTGAGAATGAGTGCAGCAGTGACAGGGGTTAGGCCCCAGCCGCCGTTGCCATGGGAACGCTTCCGGCAGGACCACTCACTCACCTCTCCACACTTTCTCCAGCTCGGCAGCGTGACGTCACCGTCGGTGGCTACAGCGCTGCGGGATAGGGATTGGTGGAGAGCGGCACAGCCCCACCAATGGGAGAGGCTGCGAGCTGGTGGGCGTGGCTACTCCTTTGACAGGCTGGCACATGAGGCGCCATGTGACTGGTTCTTGCAGATGTCAGTCACCAGTCGACCCGCCCACTGCCCTTAACCCATTCATTGCCAGATAGACCAGCTGAGCATTGCTGCAGCAAAGATTGACCCCGACCAGCCAAGTATTAATAAGAGGTCTTACCCTATGGGCAAACAGAGGAATAAATATAAGCACACAAATAATGACGTCACTCCCCCCAAGAGCTTACAATCTAACGGCAGCAAGACGTGAGAGCGCATTAGCAACGGGGACGAGATCCCGGGGTTTTCCAGGTTGTTCAAACCTTGCACAGGTAGAGTAAGGCCGCGCTTATTGTGCCGGCGACAGCAACGCGACGTTGCGTCAAAACGAATGCATTGCCACCGTCGCATGCGCTTACAGTAAGCGCGACGCGACGGAGCGACGGCTTGGTCGCGATCGCTGGAAGTCACTTCAATTTGATTTTTCCTGCGACCGCCGCGTGACGTCGCCGTCTCTATAAGCGCAGCCTAGAAGTATGATGGACCTACGGCTTACACTCTGAGCGACACTGACGGTTTCATATCCCAGCGTCAGCCCCTCGGGCGAGTCACTTTATCTCCCTGTGCCTCGGGCACCAAACATAGATTGCAAGCTCTGCGGGCGGGGGCCGCGAGTGTAACATTGTATGTACAGCGCCAGGTACCGCGTGCAGGATTGTCACTGTGATGCGTCCCATTGGGTTAGAAGTGCTGTATGAAGTAACGTTATAATTAATAATCATTCCAGTTTGTTTGTTTTCTTCTCTTAAACAAATGGTATTTCTATTAAAAAGGTTTGCCTGTTATTCTGCTCTGAAAGCGGCATTATTTTACACCTTTATTAAATGAAACCCAAAGAGATCCTGGTTTCAGATGTTTAACGGGCGCCAAATGTATTTTTTCAGTGTATAGACTGCTGAGCCAGACTAAGGGGCTTATTCTGTGCACATAGCTTTGGGGGATATAGAATAAGGCCCTAAACATTGCCCTTTTTGGGGTTCACTCCCTCTTCCCTCCCGGGCGCGGGCTCACATTTTAAACACACATTTGAATTTTCCTAAACTGTGTTTCCTTGCCCCTAACTCGTCCACCTTCCATCGCCTCAGTATAAGGATGAGAGGATATGTCTGGGCATGTGTAACATGGGCTGGAAACGCAATATTAGCATTTTTATCTTCGGGTTGTGCTGGGTTAACTGCTTATCTGCCTGTTTATTTAGCAAACCTGTATAGCTTCCTCCAGCTGCCAATAAATCCCTTATCGTGCATGTAAAGCTATGGAGCAGGGTGCTGAGGAACATAGGGTGTTGTCACTCCTAGAATAACGTGTATTAATGGTGGTTGCATGGTTAGTGGGTTATCCTGCATTTCCAAGACACCTTAAAAAAATTATTTTTTTAAATCAGTGTATTTTCCATTAATTGTTTAAACTTGAAATGTCTGAGCAAATGCTTAGTTTTTGTTTACGATGTATACCTAATCTCTTTTGTGATAACTTTTATACACAAGTAAAAGTGTCAATCCGTATCTGGAGATGTATCAAAGTGTGAATAGAAGTTTGTTTTGCCGCATTTGCCACATTTTCTGTAAGTGTGAAACGTAAAAATGTGTTTCCTACTTTTAACGCAAATCAGTACCCAGAGAATTTGATGTCACTTCAGGCCTGACACATTGTTACGATGCAAATACAAGATAAAAGTGTGAGGCGCAGCATGTGCAACATGTGATTATAATCTGGGTGTGTAATTACTCCCTAACACCTCCTAGGTGGAAACGGAGAGAGAAAAACAATTAGTTGCACATTGGATTAGAAGTAAACAGGTCTGAAGAGAAAGGTATTTATTTCTGCTCGTGGAACAAAGTTAAAACATTTACTGTGATGGAAAATTAAAAAATTTTCTACTTAAATTTTTTATTGGTTTGTAACAAGCACACATTGTGCCACCAACCGTTGTACAGTAATGCATACCAACATTTTTTATCACTGACATATTTCCTACACAAGACAACTACTGTGTACTACATACAACACTGAACAAGACCTACAAGACGTACCAAACAAAGGACCCAGTGGCGGGCACGATAAGGGAGGGGAAGGTGGGGGGGGGGGGCGTGGGTGGGTCTTCGCATCCTTTGCGAGGACCTTGGCTTCGATCCGACGTTCGTGGTTTGCCTCTAACTACACCTAGAGTCCATCTCTCAATTCCACCCCTATTTTTCGTTATTACTCTGTCAGGGTTGTCATCGTTGTTGTTGAACCTACCTGTCCGTTACTATGTGGTGTCCGATCCCGTGCAATCAAAGGAGAACGCAATCGCTACTATCATTGTAATATTGCGACGGTATCCACCCCTGGGATATCTGTCTGCGCCAGCCACGGCGTCCAGACTTTTAGAAAGTTTGAGCCGGTGTCATTGACTAATCTCGTCAGTTGTTCCGTCCGGCAGACGTGCCAAATTCTGTTCCTAATTTTGGGGATAACTGGTAATTCATTTTGCTTCCTCAATGCTGCGATCTCGCATCTCGTGGCTGTTGTCAAATGCGCGATTAGTTTATGCGTCGCATTCGACAAACCCTGGATCCGCCTGCCCAGGAGGAACACCCACGGGTCCAGGGGGATCTCCAAATTGAGTATCCTTTGTAATCATTATCTAATTTGATGCGGGACCACTTTTGAGCAAGACCACAGCATATGTTTCAGATCTGCTACTTCCCCACACTGCTTTGGGCATAGCGGGGAGTATCCCTTGACAAATTTAGCTAATCTTGATTGAGTTTAATACCACCGCATAAGGACTTTATATGCGTTCTCCTTTAATGTGGTGTAAACTGAGCTTCTGGCAGCAGCCTGCAGGATCCTGTCCCAATCTTCGTCCTCTAGTGTCTCCCCTAAGTCTGCTTCCCACTATCTGATGTAACTGAGTTTTTTATTCTCTGTGGTCTCAGGACAGATCACCTCCCTGTACATTCTTGAAGTCAGTCCCCTTGTGTAAGTTCCTCTGGAACACAGCTGCTCAAAATTTGTTCTTGCTGGCCTGATTGGGGATTTGTTATAAAAATCACGAATCTGGAGGTATCTGAAGAATTCCTTGTTTGGTATATCCTTTGTGGATTTAATTTGTTCAAATGTTTTAATAAATTTCCCTTCCCCCCAGATCTAGCAGCCGTGTAATACCCGACTGCATCCAGATTAGTAAGTTATTTCTATTCATCCCTGGAGCGAAGTCCGGCTTACCGATTATCGGTGTCATTGGCGATTCTCGGGAAGGGAGATTGCAGCTAGTTTTAGTGGCCTCCCATACCCGTAAGGAATTAACTGTGGTCTGGAGCGGTATTACCATGTTCCTTCTTCCCCTCTTGGGAAGCCAGATTCAATTCTGTAGCTCTGTTGGTGCACAACAACTTTTCTCTAATTCCACCCATCTCCTTAATTTCGGATCTGTGTGCCATTAAATAATTTGGCACAATTGGGCTGCCTTGTAATAAGCTAACAAGCAAGGTACCGCTTGTCCCCCTTTCATAGTGGGCCTCTTCAAGATACCCTTTGCAATCCTTGGGCTTTTCTTATCTTACTATATATTTCTGAAAGTGTCCTATGTGTCCGTGTCTGTATGTGTCTCCCTGTGTCCCTAGCGGCAATCTCATTGGACCTTGGGCCAGGCCAATGAGATTGCTCCCTTGGCCTGCCCGCCCCCGCATACCTCTCATTGGCCTGAGGCGGAGTGAAGGAGACACACACACACACACACACACACACACACACACACACACACACACGGGTGTTACATACATTAGCGGGGCTCACAGTGTTAGCAGCACATCTCCCGCTCTCTTACCCGCCGGTCCCGGAGGCTCCGCCTCTTACTCCGCCTCTCCCTGTTTCCCGCGCTTTCACCCCCCCCCCCGCCCCCTTATATTCATTTAATAATCCATTTGATTTCCATTCACTGTTTTTGTAAAGAAATTATAACTAAGAAAAAAAAAAAAAAAGCTTGTAGATTTTAATCAAAATACACATTTTATGTCTATATTTGTAATGTAAAATTCACAACAGCACACATAGTGCATGTCCTGTCTACACAGGCTTTTACAAATGATTAACTGTATCTAATTAGGTATGTTACTGTAAAAAGCCGGCTTGTTACAACTGTGGATATTTCTTTTGCTCTTGACTTTGCGGTTATCCAAACAATGCATTTAATGTTCAATAAACCACAAATGCCGCGACTTAGATTTCTATTACAATACTGTTTTCTTACAGCTGTAGATCAGGTTTTTGAGCACAGCAACATGCTTGTCTTCCATGTTTAACCTTTTAGGCGACCTTGAGACATAACTACTACAGCATAGGTTCTGGCCATCCCAGGGCCCGGTGACGTGGTAGCTACATTATAAGTCCCTACTTTTGCGGTTACCATGGTAACCTTTAATCGCCAGTAGGGCGCTTGGGAGAACTTGTTGGGCAAGTAGAGATCTCTTTAAGTGGCGATACAGTTTGCCTTTTGTGAAAATTGTTTTAATAGATGCAGCATTGGCTTAACTTTAAGTAAATTGGTCTGCCTAAGCTGCCGATCGATCTGTTCTCCCGTGATCGATCGGTAAAGATGCCGCTTTCCCTGGGTTCATTAACTATGGCCGCCTATTTCAAAAGAGGAGTGCTGTGCCTTTCTAAAAGGTTGCTATAGAAACCCGAGGAAGCAAAATACATTAACAATCATGAAAAAGGGCATAAAGAATTGGGGGAGTAAAAAAAATGCAGTAAGTATTATCTTATACAGGCAGTCCTCGGTTTTCCATCGGAATCCGTTCTGGAAGTAGCGTAGGATAGTGAAACCGTTGTAAAGTGAGTCCCATGTTAATCAGTGGCGGTGAGCGTTGGATAACGCATTCCAGCGGCGAAAAACGGCCCATAGGGTTGCATTGTAAAGCGTTGAGTATGCCATTCGTTGTAAAGTGAAACGTTGGATAGCAAGGACTACCTGTACAAAACTGATGTATTAAAAAAAAAAAACATAGGATTTTGAATGTAAGATTAATACATTAAAACTCATTAAAAAGGGCTTAAAGGGTGGGCAGCAATAAAACAAATAGGTTCTTGTATTATCTTATACTACACAACTGATTTGCAAAAGAAAAGGATTTTGAATGTATTATGTATTGCTGCTTTAAAGTAATTAAAAACATAAAATGCAAAAAAAAATGGCATCAGCAAAAACTGCTGCTTTTAGGGTTTTATGTATCAAGGCAAGAATAGAGCAAAAAAAAAAAACTACACCATTTGTATCAAAGACAAAAATCCCATTGATTTTAATGGGCTTTGTTTTCTTTCATTACTATGGTGCAGTTATTTTGCCCCAGAACTGATACATTGACCCCTTATCAGTTATTTTTTTATACTTCGTGTAGCGAATATGACATAGTTGAAAATTACACGTTCATCTCCATTTCTTTCCTTGGTATAATGAAAATAAACATCTGCAGGCCTGTTCTGTCTTCTAGAGTATTTTAATATTTACAACGTTGCGAATATTTTTGCCATTAAGCATTGTACAAACCGTGGACAGGCTACTGCGGCGTGTAAGTGATATAAAGCAGTTCTCAGGGAAGTTTGGCAGATGTACCAAAACACCTTTCTGGTTATCCTGTAGCACCTGCATATATCTGCTTGTTTGCTTTAGGGTTTTGGCTTAAATAGGCAGTCTGTGTGGCACTTAAACACCCCCCCCCCCCCCCCCCCCAAAAACAACATTGTTTTTTTTCTTCCTGTGATCGATCAGCAAAGATCCTACTTCCCAGGGTTCACTAAATGGTTACCTTTCAGTTTCAATCAATCCTTCAGTGTAACTTAGCAGCTACAATGTATACTTATATTACTAAGATAACATCTATTATTGCAGTTTGCATCTCAAACTGCTGGGGATATTGGCAACAAATTAGCACAAACAGGAATGTGTTGCAAAAAAATTTGCACTGCAGATGAAGTGTGCAAAACCCTGCTATAGAAAGCAAAGCATGTTCAGCATATTAAAACTCATAAAGAAAATGGCATTAAGAGCTGAATAAAAAAAGTAGTAATTATTTTCTAATACTAGAAAACTGACTTATTTAAAAAAGAAAACACACAGACACAGAGACACACACACACACACACACACACACTGAGACACAGACACAGACACACACACACGATATTGCATGGATTGCTTCTTTTCAAAGGGAACCAAAAAGGAAAAGGAAAAAAAGCCAGTGTGTCAATGTAACCTGCTTCATTAGAAACACTCAATTACATTTAAAGTATCACTTTGACTGGTATCCCGTGAAACATGACTGTTTTTCTTCTGGTCCTCTGATTCAGTGTATAAACTACTTGTGTTTATCTGGTTGACTAGTGGTGGTTTCATAATTATTTTGCGCAGAACAGAAGGAACAAATTACCAGTAGATTTGAGGATTGAGGATTTATCATGTAAAGAGAGTAGATGAACAGTAAAAGTTGAACAAATGATCTAAAAATACTTAGATTTGCCTGAAAGCATTAATCACCTAGATCTGACCTATTTAACATTCCACCGCTATTATGTTGTCTTTCGTCCTGCAGTAGTTGGGAGTGTCCCTTTAAGAGAGACATTACAGGGATGATTGGGGGCACTAACTCACAGAAAGTCCCATTGAAGTTAATAGGAGTTTCAATGCGATAATGCCATGATTGGCACTATAGCAATTTTAAAGTGCAACCCCACATAGGAAAAAAAAAAGTTAAAGTAATGATTGGGATAAACAGGGGTGGACAAAATGTTAAAGTTTTAGGAGCCAGCTAAACAATTTCGGCGCCAAAGTTTTTTGGAGCGGTGCACGGTATTCACACACCTCCCTCCCCCCCCCCCCCCCCCCCCCCCCACTCAACTTTGGCTCCTAAAAATTCTGCTTCCCCTGTCGGGACCTTGTATGTCAAAGTGTGTGTATCAGTGTGTATCTGTGGCACACAGACTCAGACAGACTTACATTGACAAACTCACTCTTCCACTGGCACATTCACTCACACTAACACACACTCACACTAACACCCTCACAATTAGACAATGACGACACTCACTGACACTCACTGACACTCTCACTGACACATAGCATGCTTACACACAGCAGCACACTGAACCCACTCCCCCTTACACTGACCCGGTTGAGAGCAGGGAGGCAGAGTCCTGGAGCTCTCTAACCGTTCCAGCCCCCGGCCCTCTCATGCCTCTGATCTCCTCTTTCTCCCCCTGCACTACGCCCTAAGCGGACGGTCGCAGTGCACCCGCCCGGGAAACTTCCATCCCTGATGATATGTTTCCTGGTCAAGTCTTTGTGATTTGCGCTTTTTAAAAAAAGTATTGGAAATAATTATGAAAGCTGTGTTGTCGAGTTTATGAGCAATGTTTTTTAATGACATGTGTGGCGGTAATGTTGGTGCATTTTTTTTTAAGTATTAAAAACAATGGTTAAGGAGATAACACTTGTGTTTTATTATTGTGTTATTTTGTGTGTTATCTCAGTAGGTTATAAAGTCTGCTACAGTACATCTGTTAATTAAAGTAGCAATCCTCCAGAAGCCCATATGAGTTACAGGGGTGCGCAAACTGGGGGGCATGGCTGTCATAGAGACCCCGCGCTTCCCTGAAGGCATTTAAATTAAATGCCGGAGATCGCACGAGGTCTCTGTAACTTTACTTACGTTAACTTGCCAGCGACTCGTCGCCATGGCAACCCGGTGTCAAATGACACCGCGGGGTCACGTGACGTTGCCATGGAGCCGAGCAGGGGGTGAGAGCAAGCAGCAGGGAGAAGAGTTTGCACACCCCTGAGTTAGTATGTTCTTCCTGAGCCTGTCCTGTTCCGTATAAAAATAAAGATGTTGTAGTGTTAAAAAAAATTCCTGATCACTTATATCTCTTGAACGTAGCATCAGATTAAAAACAGTGCTGGAAACAAAAGAGGAGGCCTCGAACTAAAAATGGCGACCAGTGCAGACTGCTGCTTTAATGGAAACCTGCAACAATATTTCAACCATACTTTTCTTAGCCCTTTACTGTAGGTGGGGCTGGTAAAACATTGCCAAGAAATGTGTTGCAGACTTATCCAATGGCACGTAAAGGAGTGATGTATGAAAATGTAGCGTACCTAGGCTTTGATGAATGCCACTATTAGTTTCTACTTCTTAATGCCACAACATATGTTTCCTTTTGTTGTAGTAGAAAAGCAAATATTGTAACCATATTTTCTTTGCTGTTTGCAGAGGACAATGACACACCCGGTGAAAGAGCGGCAGTACCCCCTGCTTTCCGAGCATTACTACCACCCAGGGAAAGGATTTATTTTGAGAAGCTGAGTGCTCACGAACGAATACGTCGTAACATAGACAGCACAAGTGTTCCAGACGTAGCACCAACTCACCTCTCTCAGCGGATCAGGTTCAACCCTACAGTGGCTAATATTGCACTCTCCGAACATAAGGATGTCAAGTTCAATTGTTCCATTGTGGTTCCTAGCATTGAGAATGGAGAACAGATTACCTGGTGGAAGGATGAGATGTTGCTGCCATCTTCAGAGCGCATTGCCATGCAGTCTTTTGAGATCCTAGACAGTGAAATGACAACTATGCTGTCTTCCTGCAGGTAAGACTTGTGCTCATTTTTGTGTACAGCTGGTAACATCTGCCGCAATTATGAAAAATAAGCTCTTGCTACAGCCTAATATAGTACAGGGTGGTGCAAGGGGGAGTCATTTTAAGTTAAAAAAAAAGAAATGACGACTCCTCGTCTGCAATCTCACCACGCGAAACGCGCGTCGGTCTGCGGTCTATTTAAATGGCATCATAGGGCTCTGGATTGAGAAAGTGAAGGATTGTGTACATGAGAGGCCATGCGTTATTACTGTACATCTTTTTCTAACCCGCTGTATAAACAATAGGAGTAAGAAGAGCAATGCAACTAATGATTGTGTTATATATACCCAGCACGATTAGGAAGTATCCTTGGTTTTTGAAAACTTCTACCTCTTGTTCTCCTTTTTTCCTCTCTACTATCCCAACTCCCACATTTCCCAATTTACTTCACCACTTCCTGTCTCTGTTTGCAATGATAGAATTGAGGTTTACTATTTGAGTGCTAGTCTGGCTCGCTAGAGAATTTATAATCAGCCAATGAATCGTGGTTTTTAATACAACAGCGGTCACTGTAACCGAGCAAAGAAATATATCATACACAATATTTCATATAAAACTCTGCAAGGCCATATGGTTGTGGCAATCCTCATGTAGAACTCTCCTTAGTGACTGATGGGGTTTACCCCGCAGAAACCTCTTCTCTGGTGAGTAGCTCAGTGTATAGTAACATTTAAACTCATTACAACCCTGTAACATCAATTAGGAGACAAAGTGTTTTCATTTGTATTCCATTAAGAGGATACTGTGCGGAACTTTCTGTAAAACACTTAGCAGTGGCTGAGTCTCTTAATCCCGTATGAACTTGGTATTTATAACTGGGGGAAACTTTCATGTGCATATAAGCAAGGGTTGTCAGTAACAGGTACAGTAGTTGTTGACACTTTGCATGCAATTTTGGCAACAAAAAATGTTGTGGGAACTATAACCCTATTGGTATGGACAATTATGACTATGTAGAGGAGAACCATAGAGCAATTAGGAGAATTTTAATGTAAGAAAAGTATTAATTGTGATAGTGAGTCTGCTAATAATTTTTCACAGCTCTTCATTGGTTTTTATCAAATTCTTTCTTGACTAGGGTGATCTTGTATTGTTATCTGTACATAACAAAGGTTACGTTTTAATATAAACTAGCTGATATACCCGGCGCTGCCCGGGATTTAATGTTCTGGCTCCCCCCCTCTCTCTCTCTCCCTTCCACTGTCTCCCCCCTCTCTTTCTCCCCCGTTCACAGCAATAGCCAACCCCCTTCACAGCTCTGTCACCTCCCCTGTTCACAACTCTGTCCCCGTCCCCCCCCAGTTCACATCTCCGATGGGTGACTGAGTGGGTGGGTTGGTGACTGGGTGGGTGGGATCGTGACTGGGTCAGTGAGTGACTGGGTGGGTGACTTTGACTGAGTGAGTGGGTGGGTGGGTTGGTGACTGACTGAGTGTGTGACTTTGACAGAGTGGGTGACTTTGACTGAGTGGGTGACTTTGACTGAGTGGGTGGGTGAGTGACTGACTGGGTGGGTGGGAGACTTACCTTGACCGGGTGGGTAGTGGTTCCTGGCGGCAGACGGTTCCCCTCCTGGCTCTGATATCTCCGTGGCATGCGGGGGGCAAGAGTGGCAGGCTGGGGCAGGAGGGCCGCGCTGCACTTCCCCTCCGTTCCTCATTGGGTGTGAGGGGGGAGGAGGCTGGAGTTGGCGACTGGGGCGCAGCGCCGCGCTTCCCCTCCGTCCGGGAGCCGGTGCAGGGCGGTGAGGGTGAGGGCCGCGCCGAGCTTTCCCTCCATCCAGGAGCCGGTGCAGGGCGGCGAGGGTGAGGGCCGCGCTTCCCCTCCGTCCGGGAGCCGGTGCAGGGCGGTGAGGGTGAGGGCCGCGCCGCACTTCCCCTCCGTCCGGGAGCCGGTGCAGGGTGATGGGTGTGTGTGTGTGTCTGTCTCTGTGTCTCTGTCTGTGTCTGTGTGTGTGTGTGTGAGGAGAAGAGAGTGGCAGTTGGGTGACGTCATATAGGCACCAATCTGATTGGCCAGAGGCTGAGGACCAATCAGATTCGCCGCATCTAGCACCAGACTCACAAGATTCACTTTTATTATATATAGATTTACATGGATGGGATGGAAGTGCAGTCAAGGAGGAGTCTTCTCTTTCTTCTTTTTCATTTTGTGTGTGTGTAATATGTGCCAGATAACTCCATATCAGCTATGTGATGGAGATCAAAAGCCGGCCTCTGTCTTCCAAACTGAATTATGATGGTAACAGACAAGCAAATGCCAATACAATACCGGGGCTAGTATACATTATACAGTGGCATGGAATAGGGTTGCCAAGTAGGTGGTTGAGAAAAGTGGGTCCAGTTAAGGTTTTATGTTTCTCTTTAGTCAATAGAACAGATCATAGACAAAACCTAGAATGCTTTGAGAAAGAATGATAAAGAAAAGCAGAATAAATTCAGTCTGTCTTGCGGTTATAGGTCCCATTGGCAAACTAATGGGTTTATTCATTAAACTGCCATAGTGCTGACTGTGGGTCACTGCTGCACAGAAACTACCTTTGACTTCAGTGACAGCTTCCATGTGATAGTGCCCAGACTGGCACCATTTCAGTCTAAGGAATAACCCTTTAAGTCTGAATAGGTATTATTTATAAATCAAAACTTTAACTTCTTTATCTGAATTAAAATAGATCATTCTTTTTTTAAACCTTATTTCCTTTTCTTATAGAATGCCGTACATATAAAATAAACTAACACAATTAGTCTCTTAATACAGTTAGAGCACTGCTATTTTTTTTAATGGTAATAATTATGCACACACTCAGGCCATCTAACATTGTGCACATAAAAATAGGTACCACTGTAGTTCCTCTGCCCGTGCTGGATGCACTTACTTCCAAACAATGTCTGTGGAAGTCCCCGACCTACTGTATGCAGCTTACCACACACACACAACCACACACACACACAAAGCTTACCACACAAACACGAAGCTTACCCCACACACACACACACACACCTGGTCTGACAGGAGCCAAAAACATACATTGTACCTGCTAAATAGGGGTACAGTTGAAGGGTCTGCACACTATATGATAATATACTGTGGCTGTTTAGAGATTTCTTGAACATTTTGAGCCTTCACATTACATAATCACATAATGCAGATAATTTGAATATTAGTTTGATTGCTGTACATTTAATTCTGTCTTCTTCTTATTATTATTATTATTATTATTATTATCATCATCATTATTATCATTATTATAATAATCAAAAACCAGAGGTCCCAAAGCACTGGGGGTCATCAGCACAGTGCCAAATTACATGATTTCTAAGTGAAATCTATAAAATAGACAGAGTGCGTAATATTCTTAAGAGTGCTTTTCTTCCCGTGTTGTTTTGCTAAACTTGCTTGGGGAAGTACCGCCTTAAATAAAGGCTTTAAAAAGAAAGTTGGGAGTTTAAAAAGAAAAGCATGTCACTTGGATCAGCATTTTTCAGTGCCTGAAGCTACAGTACAATGGATTTGTGTGCTTGCAGTATTACACAGTTTGTAGTGCATTCAGGTGGCATTGTTGCACTATTAGACATTATAATGTAAGTTCCATTTATTTATCTGTCTTATCTGTCTATCCTTATCAGTCCCTTTCTCTAGACAGGTGTCTGACAGGTAGGTATTGGGCAGAAATCTGACGATGTTGTCATTGCGGCGGAGAAAATAAAATTGACAACCACCCGTCCCTTTTTTAGAATTTTTACTGTAAGTGAAAACAAGGACATTTTTCAAACATTTAAATTTGATTACAAAACACTTTTTCAAGGCATCATTCACCAAAGTTTAACCAAACACATGGAACAATTCACTTTGATCCTACCTGGGACAGCACCATAGTGGATGAATTGAGCTCCTGCACGCACACTCCTCCCCCGGCATTTGAATTACACAGACCTATTAATTACCGCCCTGTAATGCACAATTTCGGGTTACTGTAGTGTAACAGAGAAAAGTTAGGCCGTGCTTATAGTGCACGCGACGGCGACGCGACAGATGACGTCACTCATCGCCACCCGCGAAAGTTGTATTTCGCTTTCCAGCGACATCGCAAGTGACCTGGCCATTGATTGGTCCAGAGGCTATTACATGTGGCGACAGCCTCTGAAAAATCAAATTTGACCGTCTTCCAAATTTCGCACCGCCACATCGCTCCTGTTGCTCAGTGGCGTCGCGCTTACTATAAGCGCACGCGACGGTGCGATGCATTTGTTTTGCAGCGACGTTGCATCGCCGTCGCCAGCACTATAAGCGCAGCCTTACTTTGAATGTCCAACTACAAAGTCGGTTCAGACATTTTTAAAACACTCCAAAAGTTACACTTCTATAATGAGGGAATATCAGAGACATAATAGTGATTTGATAAAAACAAGATAAGGAATCAGGATGAACTATAACTGCAAGAAATGTGTACTTGCTCTCCTGTTACTGCAATGGCATTCCAAAAAATATTCAATGGTGCAAAGCGTCTCCGTGGCGGAAATCCCCAGACCGTCACAGTATCGGAATACGCTGACAAGGAGAGACAGTCGCACTCATAGTGTTCAAGGATCCTCAGACCATTGTATTTGTATTCAAAAGAGACAAAAAAGTGGCACAACGTTTCCGGACACAATGTTAACCCTTCCTCAGGTCTTACTAAAACTTCAAAGTCTACTTTTCCCAAAGCAAACAAATGTTGACAGGTTCCGGATAAATATTGTTTCTTTTTCTCTGAATCAGATATAAAAAGGCAGCGTTTGTCTAACTGATTAACTATTATGTCTTTCTTTCCAGCATTGCCGACGTGCAGCGGTCTGACAATGGGACTTACAACTGCAAATTGCAAATTGATGGGGAGGAGGAAGTCGTTTCGGATCCTATCTACATTCAGGTGGAAGGTAAGAGAAGACCTTTTGGATTCTATAAAACTTTCACCTACATCACTAGGATCACATAAGAGGATCTTGTCTTAACAAATGTGTATTAACTCCTTTGCTGCCACGGGGACAGGAGTTGATTTCAATGTAGTGCCTTGATTGCCCCTTTGACAGCGAGGGAATATAAAGCTTGCAATAGGATGACCCAATTGTTTCAAGTATAAAGGACAGGTCTTTGGCAAAACATTGTGGGATTTCTACTGAAACATTAAATAATTTTTTTAAAATGTGTTCTCAATGCATGGAACGTTTTAGCACCCTAATTAGCATATTGAATCATTGCATCATTTGTATTATTCCTTAAATACTTTGTTGCACATTGCATTTCACTTTTGATGAAGGGTGGACTAAACAAATTGGACTAATATTTGAGATGCTCAGGATCTGTTGAATCTCGTGTTTTTTCAACAATCCAAATTTCGTGATGCTGTTAACTTTAAGAATACATTTCATAGGACTTTTGTGGGCTTTGTGTTTTATTTTGCTTTTGGGTGAATAATGGATTTTCTGTGCGCACTAACGTGGAAAGTTTTTATTTAATTTATTTGAGATTTTTGTGTTAGTCAACTGCAGTTGTATTTTCCTGTGTGCCGTACAATTAGTAATATTGAAATACTTGAAATGTAGATTGTGTTTGCAGAAATATTTTGTCTGCCAAACCTAGTAAATAAAGTTGCATGCAATGTTTCATAATCAGGAAAAATGTAAACGACTGTACTTTACTAACGTCTTCCACTGACATTCTTATTCATTTTTACTGTTGGTTGTGTTACAGATGAGAACCGGGTGGTCCGCTGAGCAGAACAGCGCTGTTTTTGGCTCTGGTGGACCTCCCGGTTCCTGAGATACTTACTAGTTTAGTTGCCAGTATACTTCCTAGAAATTCAAAGCTGGTCACCGGTGTTGTCCAGTAGGAACATGCAACGCCACCTCCCGATGACGTTACGGCTTCCTATTGGCCTGCCTGACCAGAGCCCATTTGGCGGCCATTTTGATTTCCCGAATGGGAGCAGAAAACCTGGTGACTAGAGGGGTAGGTATCTTGGGAAATCAGGGGGAGGAGGGGGGGGGGGGGCACAACACCCCAGAGCTTTAAATAATGTGGTTCAGCTCCAGAGGTCTCCCCAGTTCTGTAAATTATAAGCTAAAAAACTAAAATGACACGTTGGGGTGATTGCTGCTTTATAGTGTGGTCCAATCGTACTATAAGCTCTCAGCAGTAACACTCTTTTGCATCCACAGTTTCTTCATCAATACTTGAAATCTAAATTGTGTATGAACAAATCCAGTAAATAAAGTTGCACGCAATGTATCATAATCAGGAGGATAATAATAATTATTATTTGTAATACATTTTTAATTGGGGTACAGAAAGAAGAAAAGAGGAAATGACACTGGGGGTACACACAAATAATGAATTTCCTGATGGACAATGACACAAACAATTAGCAAACCTTTGGCGGAAATATGTGGAAATGATCAGATATTGATGGATTTCCGTTGAGCGCCTCATGAGTTTTCTGCTTTTCTTTTAGGCTTACCGCACTTTATCCGGCAGCCAGAGAGGTTAAACGTCACAGAGAACGTGCCATTTAATCTCACCTGTGAGGCTACTGGACCCCCAGAACCTGTGGAGATTTATTGGTTCCGAAATAGTAGAAGAGTCAACGAAATTCCTGAGCTTTCACCAGCTGTTCTGTTTGTTTTAGGTAAGTCATTAAGTTGCCAAAGACGACTAAAGCAATACATGTTTAGATTAGAAGTTCCTTGGAATAGGGACCTCCTTCCTGCTATCTCAGTTTGTCTTAACGTACATGTTCTTTTTTTTTGTTATACATTGTTATTGTCCTCCAACCAACATTGTACTGCACTGCAGAATATGTTGGTGCCATACAAATAAAAGATAATAATAATGTTTAAGAGACAGGAGTGGTCAGTGGGGAAGACATGGGGCATTAAGTGAGATAAGATGGTTTAAATCATAGTGCTACCTGGTTGAGACTTTTCTCACTCCATCTTCCTGTGACTTAGGTAAAAGTACCAAGGTAACACTGTGAGAACTTGAGGGCAGGGATTAAGTGTGCCTTTGAATTCGCTGTTAATACAGTATGTACACTGTCTGTGTTATTATTAACATGTGAAATACAAGTAATTTCTAGTGGTTTCATTGGCAATCCAACATAGCGAGTCCAGAAAAAAGTACATTTCAGTGTAACTGGCTTCCTTAGAAAGTGTTCAATCACTCTTAAAGTAAATTTAAGTTAATCTTGTTTCCTAGGATACAAGATTAACGTAAGATTTACTTTAAGAGTGATTGGACCCTTTCTAAAGAAGCCAGCCTAGGAAACAATCATGTGTTCTGCATTTATATGGGCACACTGGATTCAAGCATATCTGTTCACCTGTTTGACTAATGATGGCTTCATAATTACTTTGTCAAAAAAGAACAGAGCAATAAGAACAATTAACCTGTGCTTTTGAGGATTAATCACCAACATTCGGTTGTTAAAATCCTCCCAACTTTTTGTTCACCGTGATAATAGTTTAGAGAATTATGAAAAAAGTATTGTAAATTTAAAAAAAGAATAAGTTGTCAACTGGTCACCTTTGACCTTTTAAGCATGACACTGTCCTTAGTTAGTTTTAATTCGAATAGGCTCAGCACATTTAAAGGGCCACTAATATTGGCAATTCTCGGTGAGAGTCCCTTCCAGTGACCAAAGAAGGGTGGGTAGCTGTGTTGGTTCTTTTTACTACGTAGTAACAAAGGAGGGATTAAGTGGTATGATACCTTTTATTTGACCAATAGGTCACCCATATGTTACCTTCATCTGGTATGGCAGAATTACAGAAACAAACATATTATATATACAGTGTTTGGAAGGGGGACATCTGGTTACAATACATGTTGAGAGGAAGTGGGAAATAAGATAGAAACTGGTAGCCTAGTGTGAAAATAAACAGTAGGGACATAAAAGGCTTTTCTCTATTGAAATGCAAAAGCGGCCTAGAGCAAGAGCCAAGTTAGGTGGAGATCCACAAAGGAGTGTTAAGCTTTAGCACTTCATTACTCTCATTCATATGATTAGGAGCTGAGGGTGGCCAAATCTTAGCACCCTTTTGTGGATCTAGGCCTAAAATGGTACAAATAAAAGGTTTAGCTTGTTTACTGTTGTGGTAAGTTGCAGCTGTTAAGCCTAATAAGGCACCAGCTGAAAAACAGCATCTGAAATTCTAAACAGATGCAATATATTCAGTGCCAGAACAGAGGAAATAAATAGTCAAATATGCAGTAAGGAGGCAAGCACACGGTCTTAAGTAATAGATAATTTAATGTGCCATAAATCCAATGTTTCGGCAGTGAGATGCTGCCTTTATAAAATAAATGTATCAAGGTGAGGCAGATAAAGGCAGCATTTCACTGCTGAAACGTTGGATTTATGTTACATTAAATTATCTTTTGCTTATGTCCGTGTGCCTGCCTCCTTACTGCATATATGCCTGTGGGAAGGAGAAGGAGTGGCTCAGTGAGTAAAGACACTGACTGGCCCTGAGTTTGGAGCAGGGGAACCTGGGTTAATTCCCGGTGTCGGCACCTTGGGCAAGTCACTTTATCTCAGTTTATTGCCTCAGGCACCAAAAACATAGATTGTAAGCTCCACAGGGCAGGGACTGTGTCTGCAAAATGTCTCTGTAAAGCGCTACATAAAACTAGTAGCGCTATACAAGAACATGTTATTATTTCTGGGACCCATGGAAATCCCTGGATACAGAGCACCGCCAGCTAAGTACCCCTGAATAACCTATCACTGAGTGCCTGCATTTCTTCTCTTTTGAAATAGTCAAACCACAGCTCTAGGCTTGCCCCTCATGAAATCCCCATAGGGCTGGGTAATTACTTTCACCACTACACCCCACAGCACGATCCCAATAAAACTGCCTATCCTACAATGTAAACAAGACACCCGGCAGAGAGAAATGGATTTCATTAAAACCACTTGTGTCCAACTCCGTCTTCACAATATACAGAATGGGGTGTCTAGGTTCTGCAATGCTTATGCATTAATTAATAATGAACTAATTAATTCAATATGTATTGAAAGGTGCTCCCTGTGCTCTCAGCCATGATTGCTTTCAATGGTCAGTGGCGTTTTTAATAGCTTTAAAGCAGCAGTTCAAGCAATATCCTGCATGCGTTTTTTTTTTTTAATAAATCAGTTCTGTAGTATGAGAAAATACTTGTAGCATTTAAAAATGTAAAAAAAAATGTTTTAAAGACATTTTTAATGTTTCTAATGTAGGAAGAGTTTCTAAAGTGGCAGCCCCTTCCCCTTCTGATAGGCTCTGGTATTGAGACCCGCCCCCTCTCTCTAGCAGTGAACCAATTGTATCTAGTAACTGCCCTGTCAATCATATTCCAGGAACTACATTGCCCACAATGCTGTGCAAAAAGTGAATTAAATAGCCCAGAGCATGCGATTGATTACAGGAGAAGGGATCGATTTGCAGCTTAGCTAATCACTTGTCAGTGTGCAGATTTTTAAAAAACGGCAGCTTGAACTGCAGCTTTAAAAATAAAACAAAAAGAGCACTGGAAGCATCGAAACGTTGATGATTTGGACTACAAAATATCATCTTTCAACCTGTAGAAAACAAGAGTCTATAGCACTGATATATTCAAAAGTAGCAGAAAACTCTCATTAGAGCTTGATAAAGGGTTATTGGGACCAGCAATGCCGCTTGTGTTACTATGTTTCCTGCTGCCCATCTGCTGGAATAAATGTGAGTTTTCTGCTACTTTTGAATATACCAGGGCTGTGGACTCTTTTGTTTTCTATTGTACTACTTTGGAGGACAGATGGCACTTCCTAGTCTGATACGCACCTGGATACCTCTTCTAGCAACTATACTTTTTGAGCATTCCTGTGTTTTTACAGCATGAAGTAAGGGATTTTCATCCAATTTCCATGTATTTTTTTCTGAAGCTGTTTCCATTTGTTTTTTTTGTGTGAATGTTTCTACTGCACCTGTAAAAGCAGGTACTGCAGTTGATAGCTTGGTAGCTGCAATACAGTAGATCTTGGGGATAGATCAGTCCTTTACTTCCCCTTTAGGTGCGAAGCCAACAGAGGTGGCTCTAGGTTTTGCAGGGCCAAGGGTAATAGTTTGACCGGGACCCCAGATGCCAATGTTTTGCAGCTTTATGTATGCAAATTTTCTAAGCTTATGGGGGGGATCTTTGTAGTGCTGCTGAGAATGAAGCGTCCCCTTGGACCATCGATACACCAGGTTCCACTTGCGGCTGCAATAGGGGTGCATGGAGGTGAGTCTGTACTGTATCCCAGAGGTGTGCCAAGTATCCCTGTAAACCTGGTAAAAAGGTATACAGAGCCAGAAGGAATAGAGCTTGTGTAGGTCCCCTTCAGCTGTCAGACCCTAGGTTGAAGCCTATGGTGCCTAATAGAAAAGCTGTCCCTGGAAGCTACAGTGCACATCAGCCCTAGTGTAAATAGAAAGTGCTCCCTGTGCTGCTTCACTGATTCTCTGGCCCTCCAGCTAAACCCACGATTGCAGCACAGAGGAGGCGGCACAAGATGGAGGAATGACAGAAGCGGAAGGGGCTCACTGACAAATGACACAAGGAAGAGCACAGAAATACAGAAGAGTACAGGGGTCACACAGAAGAGATAGCAAAAGAGGGGGTAAAAGGAGAAGTCAGATCATAGAGGTGAGAATACTCTGGGGCAGGGAGATATGGGGTGAGGATAAAGAGGGAGACTTTGGAGAGGTGCAAGAGGCGTAGGGGAGAGAAAGCGTTGGATTTGGGCCACTAGATTGTACAGCAAGCTCCCAAGAATTTAAATCTTATTTACTAGATCTATTTAGCAGATGCAGTATGGCAGGGGAGTGCAAACTTTTACTGCTGCGCCCCCCAGTTTGCACACTGCTGGTGTAGGGCACACACAACTTTTTTTTAAATGAAAAAAAAAAGAGATCTAAAGGCACAGTTCTGCATAATAATAAACTAATAAAAATATATATTTTTCAATAAACAAATGTAATATTGATTTAGAGTCAAAATTTCTGTTCCTTAAAAAATAATGTTTCTCTTTCTTTCTACATCGGCTTGTCTACTGTTTCCTCTCATTTTGGCTGGTCTGACCTCACAAATATTGATGTGCTTTGAATTATTCACCCTACATCCTGTCAGTGTACAGAAATATTAAGGGCAATATTTATTAAGCTGTGCTATTCCATAAGACACCTTCCCATGCGGTAAGACACTTTACGGAAGACACATAACATATCTTCTGGCACTGGAAGGTGAAGTAGCACTCTTTAGTAAATATGGGCCTTAATGTAGTATGACATTACTATAGACATTACTATATAAATATACCATTAATATTGAATTGGCTCCGTTTATGCTAGAGGAGCCTGCAATGTTATGTTTACATGCAACACCTCCATTCAGCCATTACTCTCTGTGAGGTAAAGTAGCATCACATCCTTAATGTATTGCTGATCCCTCTAGCTGTGAAGGGGTTACCAAAGTTGTCATCGTTGTCTGGTGTTTTCCATTTTTACCTTACTACAAAACTGAGATCTCTTCTCCATAGGGAAGAGGAATACTGTTCAGTTTACTTACTGGTCCGATGTGTACTTGATCAATTAAAATAGGTGACCCAGAAAGTAGTACATGTTTGGTATGCTTGAGTTGTGGGTGTTTGAAGACAGACACTGACCAGGCTTTGGAGATCACAGATATAGCAATTGCAGTCCATGAGACCATCGCTCTGCGAATGTCCTATCTTCTCAAGGCCAAATTACTAACAGGAAGAGTATTCTTTAGGGGCTCCACATTGTTGTTTGACACATGGGAGGGGAGGTGTTCTATTTTACAGCAACAAAGAAGCCAATGCCAGTCTCCTTGTTTTATATGCCAGGAATGTGTTGTGAAAAAGGATCAACTGTTCTAAAAAGAGATTACAGAGGCAGGCTTCCAGTATTAAACAGTAAATACTTTAAAACGGTGTGGCCTGGAAGGAATGTGCTCATAATTTTCTCTAAAGTCCGCTTCCAGTGGGACCAAGCTATCGGGCACGAGGCCAGTCCCCTCATTCAAGTGTATTTATAAACCATTGGCTGAGAAGAGGAAGCTGCCCTCCCAGAATCCTTTAGGGTTCTGGCAACCTAGACATAAGGTTCTGCATCTAGACCTGAGCAAGTCTTTCTATAGCCCTGCTCTTTACTAATTCAATGGTTAATGGATTCCAATAACTTTATATGCCATATCTGAATGTAATATTGGAATTTGTATGGATACTTCATTTCCTCATAGTTCCTGTTGAAGCTGCAGGTAGTGATTAAGTCACAGTCACAGACTTTATTGATGGTTTATTTTTGTTGAGGATGTTACCTGTGAAACTTTAAAGCTGGGTTTACATGAAAGTGGAAATGCTTTTGCTGTTTAAAATGCCGGAATTCAATGTGGTTCTGAAGGCAAAACACTTTAAAGTTTGTCTTCTGGATTAAATATGGAAACAGGACTTTGCTGGTAGCTGTTAAATAGGGACCAGCATTGCACTGCTCTACACTGTATGCTGCCAGTGAATAGGAAGATGCATTAATGCTTCTTATTGGCCATCTTCAATAATGAACATGCACACCATTTCAGGTGGCTTAAAAAATATATTAAATAGAAAAAAACCTTTATGAAAAAGTAATATTTCATTTTCTCTGGTACATAACATTGCTAAAATCTGCTTTGCATGCAGTTTATATTCAAGTGAATGCTACTCCATCTTTGAACTCAAACCGGTCTAGTTAAAGGTACAGTAGGTCCAGGGGGAGTGTTGGTCAATGTGTGCAGAAGCAAGTGACCTATATCTTGCTCCTTTGTCTAAAATGCATCTATGCGATTTAGAATACCAACATTTAGGTCAGCACATCCTTCTATTCAACAACTAAGCTCAAATGTTGAGTGAATGGACACGTAGAAGGCTCCTGAGTGTGTATTAAGTTATTCAGCACAGCTTGGGTTTTTGGAATAGGCGCTTATATATTATTTCGATTGACATCAGGATTGTGTGTCTGAAAAAAATATATATATACAGTGGCGGCCCGCTTTAGTCTAATGCGGCCGCCACCGCGGGTAATTTTAAACCCCGTTCAGACGCTGGCTTTTTTTTTTTCTTCTCGGCGCCGCAGGCGCTTCTATTGTTCAGCGCCATTCAGCGCTGATTGAAGAAACGGCCGTGAGATGCGGCTGGCGCGTGGCCAATTCCAGCGCCAAAATTGAAATGGCCGGGACAAATGCGGGCAAGCTTTAGATTAAGCTTGGCCGCAGCAGTATATAATCATTTTCATCATCTTCAGCCCTTGTCGATCCACAGCTGGATGAAAGGCTACCCAATGATCTTCCACATATTGTGGTCGAAAGACTCTCTTCTCAATGTTGCTCCAACAAATTTTTGGATTTCACCATCCCATCTTACTTTTGGTTGCCGTCTTGGTCTTTTAATCTCTCGTGGAATTAAGTCGAGTACCATTTTTGTCCAACGATGCTCATTTATTCTTGCAATATGTCCAGCCCACTGCCATTTTAATTACTTCACACTTGTGATGATGTCACAGACTTTTGTGTGGTTTCAAATTCATTCATTCTTTTTCCTGTGTCAATAGGTAATACCCAGCATGCATCTCTCCATACTTATTTGCGTTGTCTGAAGCTTCTAAATTATTTATGCATTTAGGTTCGAGGTTTCACATCCATACATGTGTAGAATTTTCTTCTTGAGGCACAGTGGAGGTTCCCATGAAATATAGACTTGTTTCTTCCAAATGTGGTCCATTCCGTCTTCATTCTCCTATTGATTTCATTCAAAAGGTTCCCATCCATTGTTATTTGCCGGCTAAGGTAGACATAGCCTTCAACCTCTTCTAGTTCTATTCCATTTATTTCAATGTTTGCAGACTTGACACGTATGTTGAACATCACTTTGGTCTTGATGACAGTCATACGGAGGCCCACATCCTTACTTGCTTCGGCGAGTTCTCTAATTTGTTGCTGGAGGTCTTCTGGACTTGTGGCAAAAATAACAATGACCTCTAAAAATTGAAGATGACTCAAATGTTCACAGTTGATTTCGATTCCCTTTTCTTCCCAATCTAATGTTTTGATCAATTCTTCAAGTGTTGCAGTGCAAAGCTTTGGTAACATGGTGTCTCCCTGCTGCACTCCCTTGATGATCCTTATCTTGCATGTGTCTTTATGTAATCTGCAGCTCAACATAATTATTTTAGGAAAAATAAAGTATTCTAACATGACCTTCACTACAGTAGGGACTATGAGTAGCTTTCTAAATGAAACCGAGCGTCGTTCTCTCGCAAGATGATATACCCATGTCAAAACATGGGGGAAAATGTGAGGAGTCAGGAAGGAAATAGAAAAAGGAAGGACAAGAATGTCATCTGATTGGTGGTTTCATGATTCATAAAGCAAACTGAAAGGTTAATGTATTTAACCCTGACTTAAAAGAAATATACAAAACATTAGCCGTATGGATCTGAACTGTTACAGGTGGGGTTATTCTACATTTACATAACAACTAATACAAGAACATTGCAACAAATTATTATGCCTGCGGTAAGCAAGGGATGTATTACCCAAAGCTGAAAGATGTAATAGATTTACAGTACACTAAGCCTCATAAAATGGATGCGACTGTTGGTGTTTCCAGCTTAAAGGAATATGCTGATACAAAATCCTGCTCTTTCCACATCCTTATTCTAGTAAATGTATGAATTAAAGTTGAGGATTGCTGTAACACAATCACAGAGTAGTAGTGTCTGGAACACCATATCATGACTTTTTTTTATCTTCCTATTTTTTTTCAGTTGGGATCACTCCTTTTCACGGTAGTACGCGAAGTATAAAATATTCCATTAACAAGGGATGTTTTGTCTAGTCAGTAGTGCAAAGCAATGCATAGGTGACCCCTTGCACACTGAAAGGGTTAAAGCGCCTTAATAAGCTCTTGCAAGAGCTATGAGGACTTTATTCTTCAGGAGAACGAGCATTTTCACTGGAAGTGTAGTCAGCCATAAAAAACAAAAACATGTACAGTATAGCAAGTTATTCTGCGTCACATACCATTTCCTCATTCAGGCATTAGTTTATCTTGCAGTTTGCACCAAAATCCTGCTACAGTTATATATTTCTATGTCTCTGTGCTAGGGATCATCTGACGGCGTACATGAAAATCGCTTGGTGTTCAAACTCCAATAAACGCTTTTGGCAGAGAATCTTTTTGGTGCCTGCATGAAAGTGCAGCTCAAAATGAAATGAAAGCTTTCTTACCTTTTAGATAATATTGTAACAAAGTGAAAAATAAGCGCAAAAAAAATTAGTTTGTGATTCTTACTTAATAGTAAAAAATGTATAGATTAATAATCAGTGTATGTCACAATTATGCATACATATAAGTGAATATAAATAAACTAGTGCAGTGCAAAAAAGTAAAATGTGCAATACAAGAAAGTAATGAATTTGAACCCTTTGCTCAAAACCCTCTGGTGGGGTTCGTTTCCAGGAGGAGTATAAAGGGGAAAAACCTTACCTTTAGGTAAGACATGCTCAACGTCATGTTGTTTGATGTTAATGCCAGGCAGTGCTAACTCAACATGTTAAGCCGATGCTAAAACGTTACACAGCAGACTTTGTTTTTTGCATACAATTAGCTGTGTGGATATGCGTTGACCTCAGGGAAAAGTAGCACTGAGTTAACGGACCTCTGTGCATCTGGGTCGTTGTGTTAGGCTTGTCATATAGAAGGCGCTGGTGCGCATGCGGGCGTGCGCGCGGCCGGAATTGCGCATGCACGTGGCACGCGCGTTTCGTTCCTGTGATTGGCTTGGCAGCATCACGTGGCGCGGCAGCAGCACGAAAATATACATTTTCATGTATTTGCTGTGATCTGCCGCTCCACCGTTCACTGCAGTGCGCGCGCGCGGCTGAAGTATAGAACGCAAGGCCTGGACACAGCCAATTCTAATTGATGTGCGCGCGGTAGCGCACGTGCGCGCACTATATTACACCCCTTACAATGCCTTTGGCACCGACATTTCGGCACTCGGCGCATGTGATCACTTGAGTAGAGATAACATGGCTCAGATCAGCCCCTCAACATCAGGAAGGCAAAAAGAAGCCCTCCTCTTCCATTCCAATTGTGTCCGCGTCTTTCTCTGGCAGCAGTGGATGCAAGCAGCCCCTCCCATGGTAAAAGTGTGTGTGGCGTTCTGGGCACAAAGGACATGTGTGTGTCTGTCCTCGTGCCATTCCCAGTATCATCGCACTGAAGGGCAAAAATGACAAAGCAAATGCTTTGCTGATTGTAAAATAGTGCCAAGGTAAAATATCCTGCTCTAGTTTGCTGTATTATTAAAAGTGGACAGTTGTACGCGTTGATCATATTTACTTGTAATACATCTTTAAATTGTTCTCTAAGTGTTGGAAGCAACAGCACACATCATGTGATTTTGTTTTTCAAGCACACTTGTAATCCTATTGTGGCAAATGATTTCTCAACAACCAGGTTTTTAATCTTTTTACCAGTCTGCTGTCTAAATTTAATAATCAATGAGAAAATAGTGTGACTGAAAACTGAATTGCTTTTTACACTCCTGTGGAGTCTAATAAGTAGGACAGGTAAAGTTAAAAGCATATCAGTCATTCCCAGTTTTAAGCCATTTTATACCCAAAGGGCCCAAAAATGCAAATAGGTAAAAGAATAAAAATTATTTTCTTTATTGTACTGTATTTTCTCCACTACTGGAATACTTTTAAGTTTTTGGCCACATGAGGGGTTCCTTATAGCAGGGGTGCGCAAACTGGGGAGGGGTGCAGAATTTTCCAGGGGTAGGAGGGGTGCGGCGTTTACAGAGGGCCTGCGCTCTTCCCCAAAGCATTTTAATTAAATGCCGGGGGAGCGCTTGAGGCCTCTGCAAGTTCCCTTACCTTGTCTCCGGCGGCATCTGGCAACGCGGCGTCAAATGACACCATGGAGTCACATGACGTTGAGTTGCCATGGGAACGCTTCATCACATGACGTCAGAAACGCTGGAGTTAAGGAAAGGGTGGAGGGGGGTGTGCAAGCAGGGGGGGGGGGAGGGGAGAGCAGGCAAGGGGGCGCAGACTAAAAAGTTTGCACACCAATTCCATACAGCCTGAGCCGTTTTAGACCATTAATCCCTAAAAGCAACTAAAGTAGCATTGTTGCAGGGTACATGCAACCACACACGTGGGTTCTCTTGCTAAGGCTTCTTTATTGAGCCTTAAAACATACAGCACACAAAACAAAATAGCTTCTCTTCAGCATACAAAAACAAAATAGCTTCTCTTCACAGACAAAAACAAAATAGCTTCTCTTCCGCATAGAAAACAAGGCAGCTTCTCTTCAGCATGCAGGACACAGACAGTTCATCACACATGTACTTTGAAAAACAGACCTTATAGCAGTAATTTCTTCAGTATTTCAGTCCTGTCTCCTGACCAGCTAGCTTGCATGTGTGTACAGCCTGGGGGTTTTAAAACACCTTGATTATGCAGCTGGGGTCAGACTAATTAAGCAGCCATTCTCAACTGAAACTTAACCTCGTCACTGCTGCACTGCAAGCCTAAACATAGGTTTGCCAGGTATATGGCTGGTGACGTTCATTCACCCTGTCACAAGCATGATATCACCATTGATTAACTACAACCTGCTTGCACTGTTGTACAGATTGGCCAAGTAGACTTGCATTGTCCCACTGATTTTAGGAAGAGTTATTGCGTATGTAAGAACAGGGGATGGCAGGAACGCTAGTTGGGCCAGCCTAGATTCCACATGCTTGTGTGAATATTAAAATATTGAATTTATCCTGGATTTAAATTAATATACATCCCACACACACCCAATAGTTTTATTCCCAGTAATGCTTAAGAAGTTATGGTAAATGGTGAAGGGGTAAGCAAGTGATTGGAACCAAGTTTTATTCACACAGTTTAAATTCATAACAAAGTATGTTTTGTGTCAATAGACACTAAAGGAAAAACAAATCTGCAGTTTGGATTAATATTGACTTCAGAGGATTTATATCACAAAGTTGTGACTTTTTGCAATAATAATATGGCCAGCCTATGCAATATATTGTGTTTTGGAAAACTGAAGTAAGTTCCACCATTTTTACAAATAACTTCAGAATTATTTAGTTTTAATGCCAAATATGAGTAAATGTGTTTAGTACACAATGCAAATTTGAATGGCAGAGGTGCAGTTGTAGGGGTAAGAAAGTAATGAACCTCTCAGAAGACCTCACATTTTTGCAATAAATGTTGATAATAATATTAATAATAATAATAATAACTTTATTTATATAGCGCTTTTTTCCCAATGGGACTCAAAGCGCTTCACAGTCATAAAAAGGAAAAAAGAAGAAAACATTTAAGGTTATAAAAGAGCTCAAACACAAGGAAAGCTACAAGACAGGATGGGACGGTACTGTAGCTACAGTATTAAATGCCAGACAGGTTGTGGTTCATTCATTAAATGCCTGGGTAAACAGGTAGGTGTTAAGACTGTTTTTATAGATTTCTAGAGAGGGGGCCTCTCGAACTGTGCGAGGCAGACAGTTCCAGAGAGTGGGAGCCACGTGCCTAAAAGCTCGGGCCCCAAAGGAAGTTAAGGAGATTCTGGGAACTGTTAGGAGTCCTTCATCTGCAGATTGAAGTGAGAGAATGGGAGTGTAGGGAACTAGAAGCTCTTTCAGGTAGCTGGTCATGTAGTGCTTTGAATGTCAGCAAGCCAATCTTGAAATAAATTTGCCATTTTACCGGCAGCCAGTGCAGAGAACGGAGAACAGGTGTCAGGTCGCAAGAACAGGTCTGGTTAGTTAACAACCTGGCCGCAGCATTCTGCACTGATGGCGGGATGTTTACAAGAATTTCCAACATGTTGCAGCTGTTCATTGCTTACGGTTGCAATGTACTTTGCATTTTTACCAGACTTATTGTATCAGTTTAACCACAAAATATGGGATTTAAGGATAATGAGTAGAACCAAATTGGCAGCTTTAAAGCAGCAAAACGTAAAAAAACCTTTATAGTTTTTTTAAAATCAGTATTGTAGTATTAGATAATACTGCATATAACGCCTAATGCTATTTTTAATGATTTTTTAAAATGTACTGATCATCCTTTGGTTGCTACAGCAACCATTTAAGAAGTCATATCCACTTCCTCTTTTGAAGCAGGATCTGACACACACGTTTTTGAGCTCTGCACTTTGGCAACAAAGTATCACAAACAGATCTGCTGTTGTGTTCCAAACAGCAGACTGTCTATTACTCTGAAAGCTGTAACGAGAATGTGTTATACTAGTAATATAATGTTACATATGAACTGCTGTATTTCACTGACCGCAGCATAGTCAGAAGGCGGCCATTATGTGAGGCACACAATCAGGATTTTGACAGCTTTATAATAGGAGCACTAAACGATTGCCAGCTTAGGTAAGAATGTAGAATTATACATTGTCACATGCTTCACATAAGTAAGAAAAAAAGTGGGAAATCTAGTATTAATGCTTCAATAATAAGAACGATGTTTCCAGCACTCCCCCAAAAACACAAGACTGTAAAGGGTTTTTGAACGAGTTACTAAATGATCACAGCATGTACTTTAGCATGAAATCATAATGTAGGTCACATTAATGTAAACAATAAATACATGAATACTACAGTATATAAAACACCACATATGCATGTATGGAAACAAGAAATAAACACGGTATTTACACTGCAAACATGCATCAAGGTTCCCCCCTACACAATGCTTTGTATGAATATGAACCCTGAGGGGTAACCGAAATATTGTGTACAAAAGCAAGTCATCCACTGCTGTGCAAAGAACAAACATGCATCCCTAAGGATACAAAATAGTATAAGTCCCAGTCTAAGGTGCAATGGGGCGCATTGGGCTCTATTCTCGCTATTGCGTAACTACAGTGGGTAATATAAAGTCCACAACAAAAATGTAGGAGAAAGAGGGATCTTCCCTCCCTCAGAAATACAAGCACACAGGGTGGTAAAGGCGTTCGAGCCGGTTAAGGCCCTTCTTTCATCCCGTTCCCACAAGCAGATTTCTGGGACTTCTTGTAAATTGTCCCAAGTACAGTACGTATACTGCTAATCAGCACATGGGCTTCTTTAGCTCCACTTGATGACATCCTTATTGTTCTTATAGTTATTCTGGATCTTGCTCCGTGGTTTCTGTGTATCAAACTGGTTTGTAATGTAAGTGTCTTATTCATGAGTGGTGCGGTCTGCTCTACAATCGTCATGTTGGCTGCTTCTTTAATGTGTTTTGTCGTTTGATTTCTTTGACATACCTGGAAAATAATGATGTTTCAGATTTCATTTCCCCCCTTTCCCATTTATTGTCTGCATAGGTCTGCATGAACCTGCTATATTCAGCTGTGAAGCTCACAATAAGAAAGGTCTGACTGCATCTAATGAAGTGAAGATCAATATAAAAGGTATGACTGAATATTTTGTGTAAAGCTCCCAATGGTTCATGTTATTGACAAGTAACATTGATTAACCCTTTTGCTGCTAGAGCGGCCAGCAATGCACTGCTCTTAAAATGCGTTTCTGTCAGAGAAGGGGCTAAATAAATAATATCTGGATTCAACAGCCAACACAAAATGAAAAACGTACATCAAATGCATATTTTCTGCCCATTAACACCTCAAGTCTGCACTTCATAGAAAAATGCACTGTGACTAACATGTAGTGTAGATGCAGATCAATGTAAAATGCTGTATTGCTTCAGTAATTTAAATGTTCAATTCTAAGTAGGATGGCTCTCCTTCTCAAAGCTCACAAATGCCATTGTTTAAAAACTTCCCTGCTGCACTAACAAATTGAAGCTGAAAGGTGGGAACTTCCTGCTTGTTCCTCCTGCTTTTTATTAGGAGAAGCCTGGAAGACACAAGCCTACAAGTCCCATGACCGACTCCTGAAAGTAACCCAGCTGCCATTTATTCTGGATATTTGGGGGAAATCATACAGGAAAAGGTTAGCCTCCCTTTTTAAAAAGCGTACTGCCATCTTTATCTCCTTTAATAAGATGTCCCTGGGTAGCCATAATTAGACATTTCACCATTAAGGAAGTTTCAAGTTGTTCTGACTAAAGATTTTTGAAAGTTCAAGCATCCATTTAAGATAAAGAACAATGGCACAAATCGACTGACAAACAAGACAGAAATAGATTGGGAATAGGCCGTTTCTGATGTAATTAATTCGTAATATAGTAGCACAACCTATTTACACTATTTTTTTAAATAGTTTTTCCAATGCTTCTTCCTAATTCTCAATATTTTGGCATGAAGTTCCAGCTGATTAAGCTTCAGAGTATCTCAAACGTCAAAATAGGTTTTCAGACAGTAATACTGCTACAGAGTTCGGACTTCATTAGCTGCAGATGGGGGTTTCTCTTCCATCCTTCCGCTCTACTACTTATCTCAGTGCAACCTTGCACCTGTTGCCTTTTTACATTTTGGAATCAAGGACTAAAGGCAATATGCTTTTAAGTTTCAGAAATTGGAATGGTGCATTCAGTAGTTCAGTGGTTTCCAACCTTTTTTTGTTAAGGAACCCTATTTATATTGTGAAATTTGGCAGAACCCCAACGCTCTTTAGTAGCACGTCTGAGATCAGATGCATTGTAAGGAACCCCAACCCTCTTTCATAGCGTGTCTGAGATCAGATGCATTGTAATGAACCCCAACCCTCTTTCATAGCGTATCTGAGATCAGATGCATTGTAATGAACCCCAACCCTCTTTCATAGCGCGTCTGAGATCAGATGCATTGTAATGAACCCCAACCCTCTTTCATAGCGTGTCTGAGATCAGATGCATTGTAATGAACCCCAACCCTCTTTCATAGCGTGTCTGAGATCAGATACATTGTAAATTCTTCTGTATTTGGTACAAATTTAAAAAATACTGAAAATAGCAGGGAATCCTTTAGGGACGCCCCGGGGAACCCAAAGGTTCCTCGGAATCCTGGTTGAAAAACTTTGCACTAGTTTATCGTGTTCTGGTCATGCTACCCCTTTTGTTTAGTTCTCTTTGTGATTGTTCTGTGAACCCATGGATGGCTTTAGAGCTCAACTTGTCCTTCCCGCTAAGCCAATGAATATGGTCTTGCGGGAGATTTGCTGCTGTGCTGTACGAGGCGCGTGGCTGATGTGCAGCGATGATGCAGTAGATTTGTAGTAATTTTTCTGTTATTTTTAATAGTTAAAAGAGTACAGGGAAGTATGGAAAGGGGAAAAATGTTGCTACACCAGTGTGGGTTAGCTAGATATAATCTAATAAAGGGAGAGGGGGGGTGCTATCAGAGGATTCAGGATTGTTAAATAGAAGGTAGCTGAGAGAATTGTAATTCCTCTTCATTGGTGCACACACCCTGATCGTCAATTGATATAAAGGCCAGGCCAGGTTTTTGAGTGATGTTTGATTTTTACCACAATCCTACAGCAGGAAAAAGGGCTGAAGAATTGAAATACAATTTTACAGATTTTAGCTTAAAAAAAACAACTAAAATAGATTAGCAGTTAAAAGTATAAGAATAATAATCATAAAGAATGCAGTAAAGCCAAGAACAATGAAGACTTTTCTCTGCCCAGTATAACTTTTATTTGATCTAACTTGCCGGGATACTTAAGTGAACGTTGCGGATTGGCAGAGAAAATGTACATTGGCAAAGCAATCAGGAGGTTGTGAAAAATGGGGGTTTGGCGAGTGACATTTTCTAGGGCAGCTTAAATAATTTATAGTCAGTATGTAAATGCAAAGCAGAACCATTCTGCAAACAGTCCTAGTCCTTCTACTGCTATCCACCACTGTTAAAGAGGCAATGCCTGGCAAACAAATTTGCTGAATGTTTTTAACGTACTCTGATTTGTCCTAAACACTCTTTGTTTTTCTTAAAACGTTGTTAAATGCACTTTTATCCTATATTCTCTCTTTTTTAAAACAATTGCCTAAGGCTATTTATAATTAATTTCCAGAGAAATAAAAAAAAGCCAGATCTTTGCTTTATAGCATGGTTACATTAATTTAAGTAAACCAACTAGATGTGTACAAAAAAAATGGCCAAAGATTGTTTTGACTTGCTGGAATTTAACCTTTAAGGGGGATATAATTTCGCTAAAGATTTTGCAATTGTGACTACTGTGGATATCCTCGATTATCGCCAAACACCCAAATGCAAACTAGCTCAGTATAGGCACACCCCGCAATAACGTACGCAATGGGTCCAGAGCATGTATGTAAAGCGAAAATGTACTTAAAGTGAAGCACTACCTTTTTTCCACTTATCGATGCATGTACTGTACTGCAATCACCATATACGTGCATAACTGATGTAAATAACACATTTGTAACAGGCTCTATAGTCTCCCCGCTTGCGCACAGCTTCGGTACAGGTAGGGAGCTGGTATTGCTGTTCAGGACGTGCTGACTGGCGCATGCGCGAGCTGCCGTTTGCCTATTGGGTGATATGTCCTTACTCACGAGTGTACTTAAAGTGAGTGTCCTTAAACTGGGGTATGCCTGTATAGCTAGGGTGACCAGATTCTCAAAATGAAAAACCGGGTCACATTTATAATTTTTAAAAACAAATTACATCACATGACGCACCCCGTTGCCATGACAACGAGACACTGGCGTCAGGCAGTGACATGTTGCCATGACAATGTGGCATCACATGATGCCTCGGCACCATAATGCATCCCGTTGTCATGTCAACGTGTTGCCGCGTGACGTCACGGAGCGTCTCGTTGTTATGGCAATGGGCATTACGTGACGCTGCGCAGCCATGTTGACGGAATTTGGAGGGGAGGATACAGCCAAAGGCAAGATAAATAAATGTATAATAAAAAGATCTAAAAATTTTTTTGTTATCTCTGGGTTAGCCTTCAATAGGAGGTGGCAACCCTGGCTGCATTGTGTGTTTCTGTATACAGATGTGGGCCCTGCAGAGTGTGTGTGTGTATAGAGGTTGTGGCAGCAGCGTGTGTTGGTGTGTATAGCGGTGGGGGCTGCAGTGTGCAGGGCCCACCTCTATACACACAAACACACACTGCAGGGCCCACCTCTATACACACAAACACAGTGTGTTTGTGTGTATAGAGGTGGGGGCTGCAGTGTGTGTGTGTATAGAGGTGGGGGCTTTGCTTGGGCCCTTCAACTCTTACAGCCAGGGCATTATTGGCCAAGAATGCCCAGTTCGGAGGGGATGGTCCCTCACCGTGTATGTGTGTATGTGTAATTAAAATAATTAACAAATTAAAATTAAATAAATAATTGACAAATTAAAATTAAATAAAAAAATGTAGGCATTAATTAAAATTAAGAAATTTTAAAAATGTGGCATTCCTGACCTTGTATGTAGGGTCTCTTGTTCACCTCGTGGCAGTCGGTGACATCACTGCCATGCAGGGCCGCAGACAGCTTTCCCGGGGTGCAGGACCAACGTTTCCACCGGGGCCCCTCACCCACATTTCAGTGGCCTTGCGAGAACCCCCCCCTTCTCATATACCTCCTCACTCTCACCCCACCTCACACTCCCCAGTCACCCTTTCCTTCCTCTCTTTTACACCCACACTCAACCTCCCTCCCCAATATACATGCACACACAGTGACACACACACACAGTGACACACACAGCCACTTACCTACACACACAGCCCCATCTCTCCTCATACCTCCCCCTCATATCTCCCCCTCCTCACCTCATATCTCCTAATATCTCCCCCATCCTTCCTCATACTTCCCTTCCACTCCTCATCTCCCCCTCCTCATATCTCAGTCTCATCTCATATCTCCCCCTCCCCTCCTCATATCTCATCTCATATCTCCTCCTCACCACCTCATAACTCCCCTCCTCATATCTCCTCCCCTCTTCCTATCTCCCTCTCCATATCACCCCCATCTCTCATCTCCCCCTCTCCTCCTCATATCTCCCCCTCCTCACCTCATACCTTCCCCTCCACATATCTCCCCCTCCTCATCTCCTAATATCTCCCCCATTCCTCCTCATATCTTCCCCTCCTCTCCCCATGCCTTCCCCTCCCCTCCTCAAGCCTTCCCCTCATCATGCCATGCCTTCCCCTCCTCATGCCATGCCTTCCCCTCCTCATGCCTTCCCCTCCTCATGCCTTCCCCTCCTTATGCCATGCCTTCCCCTCCTCATGCCATGCCTTCCCCTCCTCATGCCTTCCCCTCCTCATGCCTTCCCGTCCTCATGCCATGCCCTCCCCTCCTCATGCCTTCCCCTCATCATGCCTTCCCCTCCTCATGCCATGCCTTCCCCTCCTCATGCCATGCCTTCCCCTCCTCATCTCCTATGACATACAGGAGACACACAGGACATATCTCAGCTCACTGCATCCGCACCCTGGTACTAAGCCCCGCCCCCACATTCTCTGACCTCCAACCAATCCCCTGCTTCTACTCTAAAGCCCCACCCCGGCATTCTACTATTGGAAAAGAAAAAAAATATGTCCGCCACATCCTCCTCACGCTGCCCCTGCGCACCGCCGCCGACTCGCGCACGGGACCAGTCACCAGGGGCAAAACCCGGGACATTTCCGGGACGGGCCGTCACCCGGGACAGGCCAGAAAAAAATGGGACTGTCCCGGCAAAATCGGGACGACTGGTCACCCTATGTATAGCACAACTATTACGTACATATAATTGTTCGTTGTTAAATGTGCAAGAATAGTGCGCTTTAATATTATTTCTTAAGGACAAATAATATTGCCTATTTAATGACCATAATAGGATCTATACAACAAAAGACAGGGGTGCCCAATGCTACATCCAATTGACAAAACATATAAAGTAATAAGTATAAAGTTTAAATACTTCAATAATAATAATAATATTTACTTGGTTATTTAGTTAAACCCTTTGGCCAAAGCGTCATAAGCCTACATACCATGTCAAGGTATAACCAAAATTAATGCAGGTCCTACACTCATAATAGAATCTGGCCTGAGAATAGACTTACGTATGAGTAAATGACAGTTACTGTATAAAACATGAGGCCAAAATCCCACCATGTTTTTTCTTCCAAGTGCCGGCACAAGTAGAATTCCAATATGTTGCACGGTAATGTAGGAAGTTTTTTTGACACCTAATTTAAATGGTATTTTAGGAAATAATGAATCACTCTTTTCCTTCCTTTACGAACTTGTTCATTCACTAAATTCTTGAGGAAGTGATGAATATTGCTGCGATTCATACATTTTAAGCAGATAATGATTTCCTTTGAGCCAGCTTGTAATTTAAGCGTATGGCATACTTTAGTGGATTTTCTCCGGTTAAATGTGATATAAAAACTTCCATTAAGTAACTATTAATTGCCAGGTACTGAATATACTGCTCTATATTTCTCAATTGTCATCTGCTAGATCAGTAGCCTTAAAAAGTGTTACAGTGTAGTGGCAATCCAAGCTGGTGATATTTAAGTAATAATCCCTGAAGAACAGGGCATTACTGGCCAATAATGCCCTGGCTGGAAGAGTTGAAGGCCCGAGGCGAAGCCGAGGGACTTTAACCCAGCCAGGGCATTATTGGCCAGTAATGCCCCGTTCTGAGGGGATTATTACTATTATAGGCTAAATGTAGGCTTATTTGTAAAAAATGTTTAAATGTTTCATAAAAAAGATACATTTTTGTAGTCATATTGATTTTTATCAGCATGATTGTCTACATTCTTATGCTTTTACTGCAAGTTTATTAAAAGTAAATTGTACATATACACAGACCCTCCCCTCCCCCCCCCCCCCACACACACTGCAGCCCCCTCTATACACACAAACACACACTCTGCAACCCCCCCTATATACACAAACACCCTACACACTGTGCAGCCCCCCTCCTCTACACCCACAAAACACACTGCAGCCCTCCTCCACCCTCTACACTCACAAAACACACACAACACACAGCAGCCCCCCCCTCTACACCCACAAAACACACTACAGTCACACACACACTAACAAAACAGACTGCTGCCCCCTCTACATCCATAAAACACACACCAGCAGCTCCCCTCTACACCCACTGCAGCCCCCATGTAAACCCACACACTGCAGAGACACACACACACACACACACACACACACAAAACACTCTGCAGCCCTCCTCCACCCACAAAACACACACTGCAGCCCCCCCCCCCCCCCCCCCC